>MDKI01283192.1:0-55468 GCA_005239505.1 Nicotiana paniculata
TTTTATATAAATTACAATACATGTACAAAAACTTGAAAAAAAAAATTAAAAAATTGAAACCCGACCCGGCCCGGCCCGTCAGTATCCTTACCCGCACGGGTTCATTTTTACCCGGATAAGCCCCAACCCGTTAAACCCGTTAACAATTAACCGGTAAGAACCCGTAACCGCAACCCGTCCGGTTAGAAAAAAACGTAACCGGCCCGGCCCGGCCCGCCCGTTAGACACCCTTATGTTCAGGCCTTAGCCAGCAAGTTTGTGCGATTAGATATTTCTGAGCCGAGTCGAGTGTTGGCTTGTGTGGTCTCTCGGTCTTCTCTTTATGATCATATCAGGGAGCGTCAGTATGACGACCCCCATCTACTTGTCCTTAAGGACACGGTCCAGCACGGTGATGCTAAGCAGATCACTATTAGGGATGATGGCGTATTGAGGATGCAAGGAAGGCTATGTGTGCCTAATGTATATGGCTTGCGTGACTTGATTCTTCAAGAGGCTTACAGCTCACGGTAGTCCATTCATTTGGTGTAACGTCCCTGCCGGTCGTTCTGGGAGTTTATCCTGTTTCCCTTGTTTCTGCTTCATTATATGTGGTTCAGCTTCATTACATTGTGTTAGCTTGGTTGGCTTGATTTCGGAGCGATTTTTGGAGCAAAATGAGACACTTAGACTCTTATCTTGGTTCAATAGTGGAAAAAGTCAATCGGAAGGTGACTTATTGGTAAACGACCTTGGAATGCGGATTTTATGGTTTTTATAGCTCCGTTAGGTAATTTGGGACTTAGGAGTTTGTTCGAAATGATGTTTTGATGTCCGGTGTAGAATTAGGCTTGAATTGGCGAAGGTTAGTTTTTGGCGATTTCCGGTCGGCAGTGGAAAATAGGCTATTAGGGTCGGAATGGAATTATGATAGTTGGCGAAGGTTCATAATATCATTATTGATAGGTGTGCAATTGTTCAGGTCAATCGGACGTGTTTTGGATGGTTTCGATATCTTTGGTGAAATTTAGAAATTTCAAAGTTCATAGGCTTGAATTTGATGTGATTTTGGTGTTTTTGCGTTGATTTTGGTGTTTCTAAGGCTCAACAAAGTTTGAAAGATGTTATGGAATATTTTGGTAGGTTTGGTTAAGGTCCCAGGGGCCGAGGGTGTATTGCAGATGCTCAAACGGGCACTTTCGATATTTGGGAGATTGCTGGTTTTCTGGTGTTTTGGCAGCAGTGATTTCTCCACTGCGATCGCATGGATTCATCCGCTATCACTTAGAGTAAAAGTTTGGGGCAGGAAATTTGTTCTATGCGATCGCATAGCAAGGATTGAGATTACATAGGTTGGGCCGGTGAAGTAGTGCGATCGCGTGGCCCTTTGTGCGATCGCATAAGGTATTCTGAGGTGCGTGTGTGGGATGAATTTTGAGCTACGCGAACGCGTGTGTTGGTATACGAACGCATAGGGTTGTCTGGTCAGTGCATCTCGATCGCGTGAATGGAGTCGCGATCGCACTGAAAGAAAAATTGGTGTTGGGCAGAATGTTTTAAATAGCCCTTTCTTGCGAATTTTGTCTAATTTCCTCCATTGTTGAGCTAGTTTGGAGCTCTTTGAGAGGGTTTGAAAAGGAAATTGAAGGTAATCACATGGAGGTAAGATTATCGGCTTCATAGTTCGATTATATGTTGTTTTCTAAGTAATTAAACCGGAAAATTGTTGGATTTAAACCCAAAATTGGGGAGGTTAGGTGCATGGAATTTTGAAATTTCTTTTGGTGATTTTAGTGGGAAATTTTGGTCCGATTTTGATGTTCTTTGTTTGTACGGACTCGTGGGAGGATAAGGATTCTTGTGATGTAATTTTTATCAGATTTCGAGATGTGGGCCCAAGGCTCGGGTTTTGCCAAATTTCGAGAATTGTGTTAAAAATTTATATCTTTGGATTGGGTTTTGTTCTGGCGTATATTGATGATGTTAATCTGATTTTGGTTAGATTCAGAGCATTTGGGAGCCAATTCGAGGGGCAAGCGCATCACGGAATAGCTTTTGGGCTGTTTTGAGGTAAGTAACGATTGTAACTCTAAACCTGAGGGTAAGAAACCCCGTTATTTGATATTGTTCTGGTAAATGAGGTGACGCACATGCTAGGTGACGAGCGTGTGGGCGTGCACCGATAGGGATTGAGACTTGGTCCATCCCGTAGCGACTATTAAGCCGCGTATTCAAATTGAAATCTTACGATGTCGTGTATTGTTTTTTGGAAATTTATACTTGTTTATAGGCTGTGAGCCATGTTTGGGGCCTTGTGCCAACTTGTTTAGACCCTTAGAGGTACTTTTACACTATTCTCACACTATCCTGATAGAAAAATTGTGAACTCAGTCATGTTTCCTACTCGTTGTTATTTTCACTGTGATCACACTGTTTTGAAACTCTGAGAAGTAATTTGGGCTGAGTCCCGTGATATAAGATGAAATGCCCGAGTGGCTTGTAAGGATGACTGAGTGAGGCCGAGAGCCGAGTATGTGAGGATAGTTATGGATCGGGCTGCACGCCGTAGCAATATATATGTTATATATCACATATGGATCGGGTTGCGCGCCGCATAAATATATACATTATGTATGGATTGGGCTGCACGCCGCAGAAATATATATGTATTATATGTGGATCGGGATGCACGCCGCAACAATATACATTATATATGATTCGGGCTGCACGCCGCTTCAATATATACATTGGATCGGGCTGCATGTCGTACCAATATAGTGCTTGGGCTGAAGGAGCCCCTCCAGGAGTCTGTACACCCCCAGTGAGCGCAGACGACTGTTATATGGATCGGGCTACACGCCGCAACGTATGTTATATAGATCGGGTTGTACGCTGCAGTAGTACACATTATATATATATGGATCGGGTTGCGCACCGCAACAATGTATATATATATATATATACATATTGGATTGGGTTGCACGCTGCAACAGTTGTTATATGGTACCTGATGAGTGAGAGTATGAGTATCGACTTATGAGAGTAGAGTTACGAGTGACTAAGAGGCTTACTCGAGAGGCTTTATTTGTGAGCGACACTGTGCCCGAGTGGCGGATACTTTTATGAAACTACTATTTTCACTATTCTTTACACTGAGCTTCTTTGATAAATGTTGGATAAAGAGATTTTTAAACGGAAACTGGAGTTTTATGAAATACTTGGAAATGTAAATTCCTGACTTGATTTACTTATTTCCACAATCACTTATTATATGGATTTGCATGATTTATAAATGCTCGTCACTACACTCATGTTTTTAGATACTTTGGTTACTTACTGAGTTGGCGTACTCACGTTACTCCCTGCACGTTGTGTGCAGATTTAGGTACCAGGATAGAGCGATAGTTGAGCTACCCCATTGGGAGCATTGTTTGGAGATTGTGAGGTAGCTGCTCGTCGTCCGCGACACTACTCTTTCTCCTTCCTATTCTATCATTTGTACTTTACTTCACAGACTGGTCGTAGTAGAGGATTTAAATTAGACCATGTCACTTCTTAGAAGCTTATGACGGTTGACTCCGGGTGTTGGGACTATGCTTAGATGTTCTAATCATTTTATTGTTTTTTTGAAATTCTTAAGAAACAGAATTTTTATTGAAAGTCGGATATTTGATGTATTAAATGGAAAATCATTTCTTTATTTTCAGTAAATTGGCTAGCTTAGTATCACGATAGGCACCATCATGGCCAATAGAGATTTGGGGTCGTGACAAGTTGGTATCAGAGCTCTAGATTACATAGGACTCAACGGTCATGAGCAGGTTTAGTAGAGTCTTGCGGATCGGTACGGAGATTTCGGTACTTATCTTCGAGAGGCTGCAGAACCCTTAGGAAAATACCACATTCTTGAATTCTTGTCGTGCGAATCCATTTTATTCAGCCAAGAGCGTAACTCTTGAATTCCTTCCATGTATTTGAACATGCCTGAGAGCGCTTGGTATCAGCTGTGCATCGACGGCTTGTGATTTCCATGGATGATAAGTGATTTTAGCATGTTGATAATGTGCCAGTCTAGAGAACTTGAGGCCGGATTCTGTCCGTGGCTTGAGTGCTGGGATTTTGTTGTGTGAGCACATGTTTTTTGGGGACTTATATGTCCGTTGATGTCCTTATTGACGGGACCTTGTGGCTGGATGCCTATGTGGTGAGTGTGATTTGATGGTTAGATGTGTTTAGACTGTGATTTGAGACAAAAGGAATGGTTGAGAATGTGGAAAGAACTATTGAGTGTTTGATTTTTGTCTCGATTTGATATATGGCTTCGAGTTCTGAGTGTATTAGAAGACCTCTCATATTGTTTAGTGTTGAGTGAAGCAGATCTTTCTGTTGGGTTAAGGGTTCCTGGTGATGTCTTTTGGGAATATCATTGCCCCAGTAGAGTTCGTGTATATGATTAACAGTGTATTCCAGCCGTATTAGCACTCCTTTGTTATTGTATTCATTGATGGCATCCTGGCGTATATGCGTAGCCAGGGATAACATATTCCTATGTTTCATCCTATTTTTGCCAACTTTATGGATATGCCCCGTGAGTCTTTAGTTACATCTGTTCAAGTGTCGACTCCGGTGGGTGATACTATTATTGTGGACCGTGTGTATCGGTCGCGTGTGATATCTATTGGGGGTCTGGAGACCCGAGTGGACCTACTGTCACTCAGCATGGTCTATTTTGATGTGATATTTTGCATGGATTGGTTATCTCCGTGTCATGATGTTCTTGATTGTCACGCTAAGACTGTGACCTTAGCTATGCCAGGGTTTCCGAGGGTTGAGTGGAGAGGTTCTTCTGAGTATGTGCCTAGCAGGATGATTTCCTACCTAAAGGCTCAACGTATGATTGAGAAAGGGTGTTTATCGTATCTGGCTTTTGTGAGGGATGTCAGTGGTGAGACTCCTGCTATTGATTCGATTCTTGTGGTCCGAGACTTTCTAGATGTGTTTCCTGCAGACCTGTCAGGCATGCCACCTGACAGGGGCATTGATTTTGGTATTGACCTGGTGCGAGGCACTCAGTCAATTTCTATTTCACCTTATCGTATGGAACCAACAGAGCTAAAGGAACTAAAGGAGCAGCTTCAGGAACTCTTAGATAAGGGGTTCGTTCGGCCTAGTGTGTCGCCTTGGGGTGCACCGGTGTTGTTCGTGAAGAAGAAGGATGGATCTATGCGCATGTGTATTGATTAGTGGCAGCTAAACAGAGTTACGGTGATGAATCGGCATCCGTTTCCTCGTATAGATGACTTGTTTGATCAGTTGCAGGGTGCCAGGGTTTTTTCCAAGATTGACTTGCATTTCGGTTTTCATCAGTTGAAGGTTCGGGGACCAGTCTTTCTGAAGACTGCTTTCAGGACTAGATATGGTCATCATGAGTTTCTCGTTATACCACTCGGGCTGACCAGTGCCCCAACAGCCTTTATGCACTTGATGCATCGTGTATTCCGCCCTTATCTGGATTCTTTTGTCATCATGTTTATTGACGATATCTTGGTGTATTCCCACTCTTGGGAGGATCATGAACAACATTTGAGCACTGTGCTTCAGAACTTGAGGGAGAAGAGATTGTATGAAAAATTCTTCGAAGTCTTAATTCTGCCATCAGCTTTAGGTTCTTATACCGCATATTGTGATGCCTCGAAGTAGGCGTTGTTTGTGTTTAGATGCAGAAGGGTGTAGTGATTGTGTGTTATTTATGATCTTCGGAAGTGTAGAAAGAGATATTAGTCTGAGGCTAAGCCGACAGAGGGTATCTCATTGGGTTGTCTTGGGGTGTATGATTTTTATGTTGTTCGGTAATAAGTTCTCTTCTACCAGTAAATGATATATGTTGTAATTTAGCGTAGATCTCTTGTGAAAGTTGGCATGAATATTACAATGATGAATGCGAAATGTGCAGATGACTTGAGTTGTTAGAGGGGTTGTGTTATTATAGGCACTGTGAGTTATTGTTTGTCTTGATCGTTGACTTTGAGCCAAGTGGGGGAGTCTGTTAATGATGAGTTCATTGTACTATTATGTGCCTTATTGCTTTCAGTTCTAGGTATATTGGTGGATTAGTTATGATGTGCAGAGGTGGAGTCTGGGAATGACTCGAGTAATGGAAATTCTTCGATACAGGTTGTAATGTACTCTATTGCGTAAATGGGTTCTATTGAATGATGAATAATAGGGTTGTGCTATGTATTCGAGCGGTGGAATTGAGATCAGATATAGTAATTTGTGGCATCATGGACTTCGAGACTGAGAGTTAACATAAAAATGTTATTTTGTGGTAGTGAACTATGAAGATGCGAGCAAAGCTAGTCAGATGTTAGTATGTACCATGATTCAGTCATTGTGAACATTTCGGTAAGTTATCTATTTGTTGTGGGTGACCAGAGTTGATTAACGGTTATTGGTAGGACCGTATGAGTGTGTGTTTTGCACCGAGTCAGAATTGCTGACTCCGAATTTCTATTATTGAGGAATGTAACATTTGATTGTGATTGAGTTTATTCATGTTCTAGGGTGATCTATGAGCTACCCTTCGGTGTTGCGGGGCGTGATGATTGTTACTTATATACACTTACGGTGCGAGTTTATTTGGGCTTTATAGCGGGATATGAGTAAGGTAAGTAATTGGGTATTGCATGATTGAGATGTGTTGATTATGTACCTTCTGATTCGTGTGGCATGGTATCGTCTGGTTTCCCTGTGGTTATGGCAATGCACTTTGAGTACTTGATGTCGAATTTCAAATGGTTATTGATTATTGGGCCAGGTGGCTTGTAGTATTTAATGTGGACCAGCGTTTGGATGAGGTCGCACAGTGTAGCGAAGATTATGTAGGGGTATGAGCTTTGGTTTTGGATTCGTGTGTATTGATTTTTGCAATGTGTGCCAGGCTTTTAGCATGATGTTGTGATGGTAATTGTTAATGGCGGGATAATCCTCCCGTGTCACCCTTTTATATAATTTGATTACATTAGGATGTTGCTAATAAGTGCACGAGTTGCACATGTTCTGGCTTCGAATTTTATCGATGTGTCATGTCATCAGAGTGGTCGTGTTGGATGAGAAGAGGTCATTGGACCTAGAATGAATATTGTTAGAATTGTCTACAGCATAGTTGGAAGGATAAATATCGGGAGTCGGCTTAGAAAGATGCTATAATTCCTGTTTGTGAATGGGGAGCTTCATGTCTGACTGATCGGACGAATGGTTGCTAGTTTCTACGTGTTTATTTCATCATCGGCAGTATATGAAAGTGCTAGAGCGAGGCATCTCTTATGATAGGTTATGTACCGGTATTGGGTTGTTCTAAGCAGCTATTGTGATTGGGAGTTATCGCTATGGGTGTTTGAGTCACGTGGTGTATTATGTGATTTCATATGGGGTGGGGATATGGCTTGATTCAGCCTGTGCATACTTAGTCAGTTTATAGTTGTGAAATTTTGATCGTGAATATTACCTCAGAAGTGGAAATTTGGTTCTAAGGTTTATGAGCCAGGTTGGATTTCGAAATTTCAACTGGGTTGTGCTATTGGACCTATATGGGATAGGGTGACGTGGCATCACCCCCGAGTATGTGCATGGTAGGCTACACGACAGATCGATGGTGTTGGAGAACAACTCTTGGCACATTCGAGGACGAACGTACGTTTAAGTGGGGGAGGATGTAACGACCCGGCCGGTCGTTCCAAGAGTTTAGCTCATTTCCCCCGTTTTTGCTTCATTATATGTGGTTCATCTTCATTACGTTGTGTTAGCTTGGTTGGCTCGGGTTCGGAGCGATTTTTGGAGAGAAATGAGACACTTAGTCTCTTATCTTGGTTCAATAGTGGAAAAAGTCAACCGGAAAGCGACTTATTGGTAAACGACCTCGGAATGCGGATTTTATGGTTCATATAGCTTCGTTAGGTGATTTGGGACTTAGGATTCTATTCTAAATGAAGTTCTGATGTCTGATGTAGAATTAGGCTTGAATTGGCGAAGGTTAGTTTTTGGCGATTTCTGGTCGGTAGTGGAAAAAAGGCTATACGGGTCGGAATGGAATTCTTAGAGTTGGAGCAGGTTCATAATGTCATTTTAGACATGTGTGCAAATTTCAGGTTAATCGGACGTGTTTTGGATGTTTTCGGCATCTTTGGCGAAGTTTAGAAATTACAAAGTTCATATGCTTGAATTTGATGTGATTTTGGTGTTTTTGCATTGCTTTTTGTGTTTCGAAGGCTCTACCAAAATTGAAAGATGTTATGGGATATTTTGGTAGGTTTGGTTGAGGTCTCGGGGGCCTCGGGTGTATTGCGGATGCTCAAACGGGCACTTTCGGTCTTTGGGAGATTACTGGTTTTCTGGTGTTTTGGAAGCAGTGATTTCTCCACTGCGATCGCATGGATTCATCCACGATCTCCTAAAGTAAAAGTTTGGGGCAGGAAATTTATTCTATGTGATTGCATAACAAGTATTATGATCGCATAAGTTGGGCCGGTGAAGCAGTGCGATCGCGTGGCCCTTTGTGCGATCGCATAAGGTTTTCTGAGGCACGTGTGTGGGATGGATTTTGAGCTACGCGAACGCGTGTGTTGGTATGCGAACGCGTAGGGTTGTCTATTATGTGCATCACGATCACGTGGCTGGAGTCGCGATCGCACTGAAGGAAATATTGGTGCAGGGCAGAATGTTTTAAATAGCCCTTTCTTGCGAATTTTGTCTAATTTCCTCCATTGTTGAGCGAGTTTGGAGCTCTTTGAGAGGGTTTGAAGAGGAAATTGAAGGAAATCACTTGGAGGTAATATTTTCGGCTTCATAGCTCGATTATATGTTGTTTTTTAAGTAATAAAACCGATTGTTGGATTTAAACCCAAAATTGGGGAGATTAGGTGCATGGAATTTTGTAATTTCTTTTGGTGATTTGAGTGGGAAATTGTGGTCCAATTTTGATGTTCTTGGTATGTACGGACTGGTGGGAGGATAAGGATTCTTGTGATGTAATTTTTATCGAATTCCGAGAGGTGGATCCGGGGCTCGGGTTTGGTCAAATTTCGAGAATTTTGTTAAAAATTTATATCTTTCGATTGGGTGTTGTTCCATTGGTGTATATTGATGATGTTGATCTTATTTTGGTTAGATTCGAAGCATTTGGGATCCAATTCTAGAGGGAAGCGCATGGCAGAGTATCTTTTGGGCTGTTTCGAGGTAAGTAACGATTGTATCTCTAAACCTGAGGGTAAGAAACCCCAGTATTTGATATTGGTTTGGTAAATGAGGTGACACACATGCTAGGTGACAAGCGTGTGGGCGTGCACCGATAGGGATTGAGACATGGTTCGTCCCGTACATCTATTAAGCCGCGTATTCGAATTGAAATCTTAGGATATCCTGTATTTTTTTGGAAATTTATAGTTGCTTACGGGCTGTGAGCCATGTTTGGGGCCTTGTGCCGACCTGTTTAGACCCTCAGAGGTACTTTTACACTATTCTCACACTATCCTGATAGAAAAATTGTGAACTCAGTCATGTTTCCTACTTGTTGTTATTTTCACTGTGATCACACTTTTTGAAACTCTGAGAAGTAATTTGGGCTTAGTCCCGTAAGTTGAGATGAATTACCCGAGTGGCTTGTGAGGATGACTGAGTAAGGCCAATAGCCGAGTATGTGAGGATAATTATGGATCGGGCTGCACGCCGCAGCGATATATATGTAATGAGGCTGAAAGCCGAGTATGTGAGGATAGTTATGGATATATATGTAATGAGGCCGAGAGCCGAGTATGTGAGGATAGTTATAGATATATGTAATGAGGCTGAGAGCCGAGTATGCGAGGATAGTAATGGATATATATGTAATGAGGCCAAGAGCCGAGTATGTGAGGATATGTATGAATATATATGTAATGAGGTTGAGAGCCGAGTATATGAGGATAGTTATGGATCGGGCTTCACGCCGCAACAATATATATGTTATATATCACATATGGATCGGGCTGCGCGCCACAACAATATATAAATTATGTATGGATCGAACTGCACGTCGCAACAATATATATGTATTATATGTGGATCAGGCTACACGCCGCAACAATATACATTATATGTGGATCGGGCTGCACACCGCAGCAATATATACATCGGATCGGGCTGCACGCCGTAGCAATATAGCACTTGGGTTGAAGGAGCCCCTCCAGGAGTCTGTACACCCCCAGTAAGCGCAGTCGACTATTATACGGATCGGTTTGCACGCCGCAGCGTATGTTATATGGATCGGACTACACGCCGCAACAGTACACATTATATATATGAATCGGGCTTTGCCGCAACAATATATATATATACGTATTGGATCGGGCTGCATGCTGCAACAGTTGTTATATGGTACCTTATGAGTGAGAGTGTTGAGTATGAGTATCGACTTATGAGTGCAGAGTTACGAGTGACTAAGAGGCTTGCCCGAGAGGCTTTATTTGTGAACGACACTGTGCCCGAGTGGCAGATGCTTTTATGAAGCTACTGTTTCACTATTCTTTACACTAAGCCTCTTTGATAAATGTTGGATAAATATTTTATACGAGATTTTAAAATAGAAACTGGAGTTTTATGAAATACTCGGAAATGTAAATTGCTAGCTTGATTTACTTATTTCCACAGTCACTTATTATACGGATTTACATGATTTATAAATGCTCGTCACTAAACTCATGTTTTTAGATACTTTTGTTACTTACTGAGTTGGCGTACTCACGTTACTGCCTGCACCTTGTGTGTAGATTCAGGTACCGGGGCAGAGCGATAGTTGAGCACCCCATTGGGAGGATTATTCGGAGATTGTGAGGTAGCTGCTCGGTGTTCGTGGCACTATTCTTTCTCCTTCCCATTCTATCATTTGTACTTTACTTCCCAGACTGGTCATAGTAGAGGATTTGTATTAAACCGTATCATCTCTTAGAAGCTCATGACGGTTCAGTTCGGGTGTTGGGACTGTTCTTAGATGTTCTAATCATTTTATTGTTTTTTTGAAATTCTTAAGAAACAGAATTATTATGGAAATTCGGATATTTGATGTATTAAATCAAAAATTATTTCATTATTTTCAGTAAATTGGCTAGCTTAGTATCATGATAGGCGCCATCACGGCCAGTAGAGATTTGGGGTCGTGACATCCGGGTGTCGCGAAGATGTATCAGAACTTGAGGAAGCATTATTGGTGGAGGAAGACGAAGAATGACATAGTGGAGTGTGTGGCTCGGTTTCTTAATTGCCAGCATATGAAGTAGATATTCCAGAGTGGAAATGGGAGCGGGTCACTATGGATTTCGTTGTTGGACTCCCACGAACTCAGTGCAGGTTTGATGCAGTTTGGGTGATTACGGACAGGCTGACCAAGTCAACTCATTTCATTCTTGTGATGACTACATATTTTTCCGAGCAGATGGATCGAATCTACATCCGCGAGATCGTCAGGCTTCATGGCGTATTGGTATCTATCATCTCTGACCGGGGTACGCAGTTTACACCACGGTTCTAGAGGGACGTAATTAGGGGTGGGCATTCAGTATTTTGGTTCAGTATTTGAGAATTTCGCTTCGGTACTTTGGTATTCGGTTTATCAATTGTGTATACCAAATACCGTTCCAAAGTATTTCGGTACGGTTCAATATTTATTATTTTGGTTCAGTACAGTTTCGGTTTAATATCCGCTGATAAAGAACAACGAAATGTAGTCTAAGTGTCACTCATTATTAGTGTTAAAAAACTATGCAACCAAACTACAAATGGCCAATACAAATACAAAGGCATAAACATACATTGCATATGAAGAAACAAAGAAAATCCTTAATGTCTTGACTTCGCTTACACACACACTCCTCATAGTATATATACATGTGAAAGTGACTACTGTAATTTCCGTGGCATTGAAAATGAAAGGATAATTTGTGAATAATTAAATAAACTTAGAGAAGGAGTTTGAATTTCACCAAGACATTGCAATCAGCCAATAATGAGAAAGTTGATACAATTTGGAGAGACCAGAAGAACTGTTCATTATTTGATAACCAAAAAGGTCCACAACATTATAAATGAGGCTAATGCTAGAAGTGTGCTGGGACAGGAATAGCATCGAACACCCTGTTTGTCTTTAACTTGTGCTGAGTGAAAGAACAACGAACTGAGGAGTGAGGAGTGAGGAGTGAGGAGTGAGGAGTGAGTGACTGCTAGAGTCAGTAGAGTTTTCTTGAAATGCCCTACTTTAGTTTAAACCCTAATTGAAATATTGAATAGAGAGTGGGCTTGGCCAGTTGGGCTGAGGTGCTGGAGTGGTTGAGTGGACAGTGGGCTGGGAAATATATTAAAATTTTTTGGGCTGGGGCGCTGGGCTGGGCAGAGGTCCAACTTAAAAAAGTCTTTAAAAATTTGGTATTTCGGTATACCAGAATTTCAAAATCCTGATACCGAGGAAGGTACCGTAATACCGAAATACCAAAAATGTAATACCGAATTAGATCAAAATACTGAAAATATTGAAACAAAAATACCTAATTAATTCGGTCCGATTCAAAATTCTATTTTTTGGATTTTATGCCCACCTCTAGCTGTAATGCATGAATTGGGTACTCGAGTAGAGCTGAGCATAACATTTCACCCTCAGGCGGACGGACACTCCGAGCGCACCATTCAGATATTAGAGGATATGCTCTGTGCATGTGTGATGGAGTTTGGAGTTTCGAGGGTCGTGGGATCAGTTCTTGCCACTTGTGGAGTTTGCCTACAACAACAATTATCAGCCAAGCATCCAAATGGAACCGTATGAGGGTCTGTATGGTAGGCCATGTCGGTCCTCAGTGGATTGGTTCGAGCCGGGCGAGGCCATATTATTGGGTACTAACTTAATCGAGGATGCTCTGGATAAGGTGAAGGTGATTTAGGACCGACATCGCACAACCCAGTCTAGATAGAAGAATTATCCAGACCGGAAGGTTCGCGATGTTGCATTCATGGTTGGAGAGCGGGTCTTGCTCTGGGTATCGCTTATGAAGGGCATTATGAGGTTCGGGAAGAAGGGAAAGCTGAGCCCAAGGTACACTTGTATTTTTGAGGTGTTGCAGCGTGTTGGGGAGGTTACTTATGAGATTGCCTTACCTCCCAACCTAGCAGGAGTTCATCCTGTATTGCACGTTTCTATGCTCCGGAAGTATAACGGTGATCCGGCTCATGTGTTTGATTTCAGATCAGTCCAATTGGCAAGGATGTACCTTATGTTGAACATCCAATGGCTATTTTGGACAAGCGAGTTTGAAAGCTAAAGTTAACGAACATTGCATCCGTAAAGGTGCAATGGAGGGGTCAGCCCATCGAGGAGGCGACTTGAGAGACCGAGCATGATATGTGCAACCGATATCCTCATATTTTCACCACTTCAGGTATGTATCTATACTCGTTCGAGGACAAACAATTGTTTTAAGATAGGGAGAATGTGATCACCCGGTCAGTCATTTTGAGAGTTATAGCCCTGATCCCCTGTCTACTGCTTTCCCTATGTTTTTTTCTGCTTATGTGTCTTGTCGGGAGGTTTTGGTTGTGGTTTCAGAGTGTTTTAGGACACTTAGTCCCTAAACGGAAGCTTAAGTCTTAGGATTTTGACAGCAGTTGGAACTGTGCGAAGACGACTCTGGAATGAAGTTATGTTGGTTCTATTAGCTCCGTTGGGTGATTTTGGACTTAAGGGCGTGTCCGGATTGTGTTTTAGAGGCCTTTAGCTCATTTAGGCTTGAAATGGCGAAAGTCGATATTTTGGAGATTTTGACCGGTAAAGGAATTTTTGATATCGGGGTCAAATTCCAATTCCAAAAGATGGAGTAGATCTGTAAGGTTGAATATGACTTGTGTGCAAAATTTGGGGTCAACCGGATTCTGTTTGGTAGGTTTTGGAATTACTTGTAGAAATTGGAAGTTTCAGGTTCATCAAGTTTTAATCGGAGGGTGAATTGTGTTTTTAGCGTTGTTTGGTGTGATTCGAGGGCTTGATTAAGTTGTATGGTATTTTTGTTCTTCTTGGTATATTTGGTTGAGGTCTTGGGGGCCCTGGGTGTGTTTCAGATGCTTTACAGATGAAATATTGGACATATGCAATTGCTGAAGTTTTTCTTGTTTCAGGTGTTTCGCACCTGCAGTGAGGAGATCGCAGGTGCGGGATCGCACGTTCGGCAGATCAAGAGCAAAAGCAGAGTTGGGAAAATCGATCAGGGATCACAAGTGCGAGGGAAGTACATCATCTGCGAAGGAGGACCGTAGAAGCGGACAATGTTCGTAGGCACGCACACGTAGGTGCGTCTGTAGGACCGCAGAAGCGGACCTTGAGTTCTTATGTGGAATCCGCACATGCAAGGGGAATTCCGCAGGTTCAGTGGTGCAGGTGCGTTGGCACTTCAATTTATGCGGAAGTATTGGGCAGAAAAGGGGAAATTTGAGGGTTGATTCCCACTTTGATTTTGGGAATTTGTGTCACGCTCCAAACCCGGGGAGCGCGTCCAGCTCTCAACTAAGTGAACCCGGTCGAGCAAGCCTGTTAGATTTCCTTCTACCCAAACTAATACATGAATAATGGGGAGATGTACTTCATTAATAAAACACTAAGTTCATAGATATGAAGAAAAACGAGTTTGCTAAAAACCGATGTTTCTACTTTTGACTCCCAACATCAACCACCACCCACAACCTGTCTACGGAGCCTCTAAGTACAACTGATGAGTAATACAGAAATAACGACAACAAGGCTCCGTCTACACCGCAAAACACAAAGTACAAGAGAAACAAGAGATACATGACCCCAAAATGAAGTGGGGCTCACCAAGTCAGCTGAATGGAGAGTACCGCTATCACTAATGAATGCCGCATTCTGTGGAACCACATGCACCCATTAAAGATGCAGCACCCCCGTCAAAAGGGACATTAATACCGTCGAATAACACTAGTTGTATAGCTAAAAGTCCTCTTTAAAAATTGAATGCCCATATAAGCAAAGGCAACACATAGAAACAACAAGTCACAATCAACAATATCCGGATGTCTAGTTAAAATATAATAATTTTCAAAATACGAAGATAACATATATTTTTGGTTGGGAGATCATTAGCACCGACATACCACCGTCTTTGTTAGCACAGATTCCGATCACGCCCGATCAGCTAGGCCATTTCCCCACGAATAACGTGGTTTGACATGATGATACGAAAGAAAGTTTTTACGGAGAGTAGTACCACTACATGCGCAACGTGGCATCTGATCTCCACCCGATAAGGTAGGCCGCTGTAACGACCCGACCGGTCTTTCTGTGATATTAGCCCCGTTTCCCCCATTTCTGCTTTATCATATGTTTATTAGCCTATTTATGTTGTGTTTGATCAATTGGTTCGAGTTCAGAGTAGTCGTGGTGAGAATTGAGATATTTAGTCTCTTAAACTAGCTTAATAGTTCAAAACAGTCAACTGGGAGTTGACTTATTGGTAAACAACCTCGAAATGCGGATTTAATGGCTCGGATAGCTTCGTTAGGTGATTTGGGACTTAGGAGTGTGTTCCAAATGAAGTTTCAATGTCCGGTGTAGTATTAGGCTTGAATTGGCGAAAGTTAGTTTTTGGTTATTTTCGATCGGCAGTGGAAAATAGGCTATCGGGGTCGAAATGGGATTCCGGAAGTTGGAGCAGGTTCGTAATGTCATTTTGGATATGTGTGCAAATTTTAAGGTCAATCGGATGTGTTTTGGTGGGTTTCGGCATCATTGGCAAAATTTAGAAGTTTCAAAGTTCATAGGCTTGAATTTGATGTAATTTTGATGGTTTCTTATTGTTTTTGGTGTTTCGAAGGCTCGACTAAGTTTGAATGATGCTATGGGGGTGTATTGGTATGTTTGGTTGGGGCCCCGATGGGCTCGGGATTGATTTTAGATGGTTGGCGGAGGTTTGAACTTAGGAAATTGTAGCAAATAACTGCTGGTGTTAAGCTGCTAGTGTGGCCGCACCTACAGATGGACATCCGCAGGTGCGAGCCATGCGAAGGTGCGAAAAGAGGCTAGGCAGGGGGGACCACATGCGTGAAGAGTTGGCCGCACCTGCAAAGTCGCAGGTGCCGAGAAGGGACCGCATGTGGGAGAATTGGACTGTTAGTGGGTTTTTGTAGGTGCGGGTCCGCAAGTGCGAGGAAAGGTACGCATGTGCGGATTAACTGGGCAGAACAATATAAAATGGTGCCACTACGAGATTTTAGTCATTCTTCCATTGTTGCGAGCGGATTTAGCTGAGTTGAGAGCAAATTGAAGAAAGAATTCGAAGGTCTTCAGTGGATGTAAGTTCCCGGATTATAAAACTCGTTTCTATGCTATTTTGTTTGGATTAGGCTTGTAATTTGAAGTATTAAAGTAGAAAAAGTTTGGAAAATCGGAGGAGGTTTGGAAAATTCTTTTGGCAATTTGGGTAGGCAATTGTGGTCTGATTGTGGTGTTCTTGGCATGTGTAGAATCGTGGGAGGACGAGGTTTCTCGTGATGTAAATTTTATCAAATTCTGAGACGTGGGCCCGGGGCTCGGGTTTGGCCGAATTTCGAGAATTTTGTGTAAATTGATAGTTTTCGATTGGGTTTTGTTCCTTTAGCGTATATTGATGATGTTAATATGGTTTTGGTTAGATTCAGAGTAATCGGGAGCCAATTTGAGGGGCAAGAGCATCGCAGATTAGTATTGTGGCCCGGTAGAGGTAAGTAATGGCTATAAAGCTTGTCCTGAGGGTATGAAACCCCGGACTTCATATTTCTCACTGTTTTTAGAATGACGCACATGTCGGATGACGTGTATGTGGTGCGCACTGATTTTTGGATTGGACCTGGTCCTCTCCATGGAAACTATTGAGTTTTGTATTTTATACTAGATCATTTGTTAAATTGTGTTCTAAAGACTATTGCTATATTTGGGCTATAAGCAGTGTTTCGGGCCTCGTGCCGACTTGTTTAGACCCATTGGGGAATTTTTACCGCTACTTCCTCACTGTTGATTTATGATTTACACTCAGTCATATTGTGCTTACTGTTTTTTCGAAACTGAGCCTTGTTAACACTATTTTAAGATATAAAATGATGTTTTGGGTCGAGTACACCGTTTTACTGATACGCCCGAGGGGCTTTTGAGAGGTTCTGACTGGGTGAGGCCAAGGGCCTGATTTGTGAGGATATGATTCGCCACGAGGCGGCTTGATATTAGCGCTTGGGCTGAAGGATCCCGTCTGTAGTCCGTACACACCCCTAGTGAGCGCAGGTACCTACTGAGCGCTGAATGCGGAGTGCAGAGTGATGAGTGATTGGGAGGCATGAGTGACAGTGAGGTTGCCCGAGGGGCTGATACTGAATGGCTGTGAGGTGCTGAGTGATGTTCTGCCCTAGGGGCGATTTATGATTCATGTTTTTGCCTGAGGGGCTACATATGGTTTATTTCATTTTATACTAAATCCTTCGGTTATTTTTATTTCGGAAATTGTTGGAAAATACCTTTTTCAAAGTATTTTACTGAAGTTGGCTTTTAAAGCATGTTGATTTCATATATCTATGTATATACTGCTGGAAAGAAAGGTTGTGCATATTGTGAACTGATGATATTGATTTTTATGTATTTCTTGCCGCTTAGACTTGATTTATTTTCATTACTACTGAGTTGGCATACTCATATTACTCCTTTCACCCCTGTGTGTAGATATAGGTGTTGATACTGAGCGTTAGCCATCTATTCTGTGCGGAGCCGGAGTTCGGGAAATAGAGGTAGATGTCCAGCGTCCGCAGCATCTCTGTTTTTCCCTTCTTATGTTGTATCTAGCTATTCATTCGGAGGTTTTGGATTATAATAGTATATCTTTTGGCATATTTCTTAGATAGTCATGACATGTTGACTCCAGATTTTGGGTATGGTTTAAATTGTTAAATGTTTATTTTGCCAAATGGATTGAGAAAATTCTATATACTTTATGAAATGTTTGAAAATTGTTGGGATTTTGGAAAGAAACTGTAATTACATGATTATTGGCTAGTCTAGTTCCACGATAGGCACCATCATGGACGGTTTAGGATTTGGGGTCGTGACAGCCGCATTCCCACATATGTCATGTGGGTTGACTTTTTCCAATTCAAAGCTATTACCAGTTTCATGCCAAATTAAGAGGAATAATCACAATTTTAAAAATATTTTAATTTCATCCCAAATAAGGAATAATCATAATCCAGCCCTACGCCGGCACGTGTAATTTTAGGTGTGGGCCTTATGACCCATCCTTCCTCGTTTTACTACTGATACTCCAAAATATAGTTTTTTATATTGATTTGTACATAAAAGTAACATAATTAAAAATGTACTCACCTCAACATATTTCACATTGTATGTACCTAACTAGTATTTTCAATCGATCAGAACAACAATATTTCCTTGCTGTTTTGGCCATTCACAGGATTCTTTATTCATGGCACGGTGGCAATATCTCATATTCCACACTTTCACTTCTTTTATTTTCAAGGATCACCATCCAATACTAACATACAGAATATTTCAGAAGTCGTATACCTCTAGTTCATTGGTAATGGAAGCTTCAAACACAATAGGTTTCTTCCCAAAGAAGGGGGACATACAATGCAACAATAGTAACACACATCAAAGTCATAAACAATCAATACACCAATTATTCTTGAAATACTCTTTCCCAACAACGACAATGTACAATTTCAATACCAGAATATGTAAGAACTCTAATCACATTAGATGTATTTATAAGGCAAGGCATAAGTTAAAAACAACCACATATGGGCATGCATTGAGTACAAAAGATTTAGGAAATTCTATTTTCGAAGTCATTTTAAAATAGCTGAGTCGAGGCGCATTTCATAATTATTCTCATTTCATTGGCACCACTAGACACGATTATAACTTAAATTCATGACACGCTAGCCACACATTATTTTCCCAATTCACTTATTTCATTTTAAAGAATCTTTATAGATTATCAATAACAAGACACTTTCAACCAAGACTTTAGGTATATATATGAGAAATTATGAGTCTTAAGCATATCGAATTTTTCTCACCCAATTGGTACACTGATTCTCATTTAAAACATAACTCAAAGCCACACCATTTTAATATACAAAACATACTTTGAACATCAAATTTTTCGGCATAAGGCTCATTCGGAATAATTAAATTTATTGGAGATAAACCGGAATATAGAAATTAGGAATCTTGAGCCAACCATACTTGAACTTAGAGGAACATGATGGAATTCGATTCTAAGAGAGAAAATTTAGCAAACATAGCTCAAATTCGCCTCTTAATGGTGCTACAATGATCCACTAAACTAAGAAACTTCAATCTATAATAACAACATCCAATGGGAACAATATTAGTAACAAATTTCATAGTTTAGGCCATTTAGACACTTCATCAAACACCTAGTAGGAATAAACCACTACATCTCTTAACCATAGAATTTGTTCATCCTACTACCACCAATTACCAACAATTTATCCCACCATCATTCTTAAACAATTTTTAACTTCCAACATCACATGCATAACCATCCGTCCGCACCGAACCAACATAATTCCATCAAATAATCATCTTTTAATCTCTACAATGACTAAGTTTTTATGGGAACTTATGACTTCCAATCACAATCCTGTATGTTCCAGTATACAATTATTATTTATATTCCCATAATAAACCCATGCATGTAAGTCTAAGGGTGTAGGATTACATTTTGGAAGATATCTTGCAAAACCCTACGTGAGTTCTTGAAGAAATTTCTTAAAAATCTAAAGATTTCATGGTGGAATGAGTTATTTCTAATGCGGTAATTATAGGATTTACACCAATATAATAGAGAATTATTACCTTGAGGATGGGAGGAGTTGGGTGTCTTGAGATAGTGGAAGAAAACCCTATAATTTGTCCAAGTAAAATGGGGGAAATGAGCCCACGATATGACTTAAAAAGACTTGAAGCCGGGGCGCGCCCAGTCTCGCGAAGTGAGCCTCACTTAGCTGCCTACAATATACAAGGGAAGACAGGATACGCGTCCAGTCTGGCGAAGTGACCCTCACTTTGCTGTCCGCCAAAATAGCCGGGTGATCTAATTTTGGTAATTTGGTCATTACTTTTAGTAGGAATGTCCAAATGACGAATGACATGATGCATTAGAAACTAGACTCAAAGGGATACACTCCAGAGGAAAATTCATTGAAAATATATTTGTATTATGATATTTATACCCATTTAAAGTCAAGTGTTGTGCAAATTTGGGTACCTATCCCACTTAACATTTCTAACTCGTTCCAAACAACTTCTTCCCACTTACAACCCTCTTTAATATTCCCTAAAACACTCTCGATATGTATTTTCAAGTCAAAACAATATGGTTCTATCCCATAGGTCTCTTCAATAATCAGATACGTTATTCCCAAGTACCATTGGCACACTTTAAAAATCTTAAATCAATAGGAAATCTTAACGGGTCCTTACACTTTGAGAGATCGGTGTGAGGCAATTTTCGAGGTTTCTTCGAGAAAATTGTTGTGGTAGGTTATTCTAACTCGGATTGGGCTATATTTCATGAACCTATTGTTATTTACATCTTCTAATTAGGGATTTGAGTTGTAAATTTGGGGCAAAATGGTAGAAAGTTCATAAGTTAAAATTTGGAGTTTTGGAAGGCGATTTGAGGTCGAATCGAGTAATTATTGTATGGTTAGACTCGTGAGTGAATGACTGTTTTTATTTTGTGACTTTTACCCGATTATAAGATGTGAGCCCATGAGCCTTTTTAGGACGATTTCCTAATTTCTCGCTTTAGCTTAGATTTCATTGACTAGAATAGTTTCTTATAGCTATATTTATGGTAGGTAGTTGGTTTTGGCTAGATTCGGGCCATTCAGAGTTAGATATTTGTGGGAAGAGCATTGGTATCGATTGGTTGAGCTTGGTTCTAGGTAAGTGTCTTACCTAACCTTGTGTGGGGTAAATCATCTTAGGATTTGGTACTGATATTGCTATGTGAGTGCACACGAGGTGACGAGTGCGTACACATGCTATTTGTTTAAAAACCTAATTTTCACTGAGTAATTACCTGTTTTCACCTTAATTGAATACACTAGCATGCTTAGTTCACCCTTTTAGCCTAGAATAACGTGTCTTAATTTTTTAACTAAACTCCTTGCAGCATGCCTATTGAATTTATGCTTCTTTTCCCGACTTGTACTTAGTCTAGAGTTTATATTCTCTTGCTGGACTTATCGTCTCTAATTGATTGCACTGTGTATTTACTTTGGGTCTATGGGAGGGTTTCTCGAGAGGTTCCCCCTGCACATTTACTTTTGAGACTACGAGGCAGTACCTCGGGAGTTTCCCTGCATATTTACTTTTAGGACTACGAGATGGTATCTCGGGAGATCCCATGTTGCTTTTTTCCACGTGTTGTTATGTTATTTCACTGTGTTTTCGTTTGTTGAACTCTCATCTCTTATTGTACTGCATTATTCTCCTGCTTTTATTATTATATACTAGTGGGATTAACTTGACCTCGTCACTACTCGACCAAGGTTAGACTCGACACTTACTGGGTACTAATTATGGTGTACTCATCCTACTCTTCTTCACATGTCTTGTGTGCAGATTCCGGTACTCATCATCAGCCGCATTACAAGTGAGTTCGAAACAACTTTTGGAGACTTCAAAGTATATCTTCTGCGTTCGGAGACCTCGAACCCCCTTCTATTCTTCCCCGTGTCAAACACTTTCTGCATTTGCTTTTACTAGACTCTGGTGTATAGAGGTGTTATTTCTTTCCTTTATCTTGTGACTCATGAGATTCCGGGTTTTGGAAAAGCTGTGTACGTTAGTGTTTTGGTTATTGTACATGCCGGGCGGCATCGTTTTTGATTATTCAGTATCTAATACAGTTAGAGGTTAATTTTTGCTTCTGTTATTGCTATTTTCTGTAATTTGTTAGGCTTACCTAGTCGTAGAGAATATGTGCCATCACGACGTGTTTCTGATGGGTGTTTGTGTCATGACACTTTATCTCTGTTCTTCTAGTAATCATGCTTTCAATTATACTTCGGTATATCTCCTGTTTTGAATTCGATTGCTCCAAAATAATTTGGATTCAACAAAAAGTGACCAGAAATGAGGATTAGGCTTCTCTCCTGGTACTTCAATCAGTTTGCTTCACCGCTCTATCCATGAAAGATAACTCATACTCGACGTATGAGCCGAATTAATTGGAAAAGGAAGAATAAGAAAACTAATACATAAACATTTCATGCTAGAGTTTCATAGCCATTCTGCTACTCCGGTTTTTACTTCATCAACATCACTTGTTATCATTAGTATAACAGTCTTCCTAAAATCAATCTTTACTTGAAAAACGCAGAAAACAAAGTTATATATATATATATATATATATATATATATATATATATATATATATATATATATATATAAAAAGATACTAAACAAATAAAATACATTGAGCCGTGTTAAAAGAATCATAAGAAAACAATTGTAATATTTCTCTATGTCATGATAGCCAAATATGAAGTTTTTTTATAACATGATTTTTGGTATGTGATTAAGCAAACGACAATTTTACAAAGAATCTTCTACAAGCATTAGTTGAACCAAAGATGCCTTCCAAAAATTATAGAAATGATTTCTATTACGAGGATAAAGCCTGGATGATAGCTAGTACGGAGTAATAAACAAGATAAATCATGATTATCATGAACATGGCACTCTAAGAGCAGTAAGTGTTAGATATTCCGAGCAAATCAAATTTTATGATTTACAAATGCTATGTTTTACATCACATCTCAAATTAATTGCTTTTGCATTTAAAATACCTTCAACGAATAACTACACTTATATAAGAAAGATAAAAATAGATTGTAAATTTAAGAGTTCAGAGAGCAATCGTTGTTAAATTAATCTTACACCAACAATCAATTAAGTTATTGCATCATCATGTCACATTGGATATAATAATTTCTCAATTAATTAAATATTCACTTCAAAATAATATAAATGAGAAAAATGAATAAGTTTAAAGAATGAAAAATGTATCCAGTACCTTAGCATCCAAGTCCTTTTTCATGTACTTGATCGGAGTATTGGTATTTTTTCCTCAATTGTTAGCAAAATAAAATAACCCATAATCCTTTGTTCACGTCTTATAACATTTGTAATAAATTACCAACATAAATGCTCAACAACAATCAAAATTAAAGTCGTGAAGAAGATATCGATTCACTAAATACTCCATATTAAACAACATCAGCAACATATATTAATCTGATTTGAGGGATGGGATTTTGGGTCTTTTATTTTTCGGATATGGAGATTATCTTTCCTTAACAATATTAGACCATTTCACAAATGAAAGGACACTAACTCTTTAAGAAAAGACACTTCTTAAAAATATTATAGTATCTTTTTGTATTTATTTATTTTTAAGTAGGATGTTTAGTCATTAAGGGTATTTTACTAATTCATATTTTAACTTTTGAGATTCCCACTTTTATAATAATATAGATATGTATAAAGCCGCGTGACTTGGACCAAGTTACGTGCATCAAAGACGAAGAAGATAGATATTTGTTAGACGAGGGGCTTATCCATTGGAGATGGCAAATCTACTTCCATCATCTCGTAAACGAGGAGGGGGATATGAGCATTGTTTCGGGTTATTTGGAACTCTCTAGGAGTCGTTGTGACTTTGGATATTGTAGGCGGATTATAGCTGATGAATTTGAGGGGGCTATACATAAGATGAGTAGGGGCAAAGCGACGGGGCCGAATGAAATTCTGGTGGAGTTTTGGAAGAGTGTGGTTAAGGCAGGTTTGGAGTGGCTCACTATGTTATTTAATATCATTTTTAGAATGAAGAAGATTCCCGAATAGTGGAAATAGAGCACGGTGATTTGTGTATACAAAAACAAGGGTGATATCTAAAATTGCAATAACTATTGGGCTATCAAGCTGCTTATCAATGCTATGAGAGTCTGGGAGAGAGTGGCAGAGCTAAGGGTGAGGAAGAGGGTGTCTATTTCTGATAAGCAATTTTTCTTTATGATTGGGCGTTAGACTACAGAAGCCATCCACCTTGTTAGAGATTGATGGAGTAGTTTAGGGGGAGAAAGAATGACTTGCATATGATCTTCATCGACTTAGAAAAGGCGTACAATAAAGTTATGAGGGAAGTTTTGTGGAGAAGTTTGGAGGCTAGAGGTGTACCTTTTTCCTTCTTTAGGTTGATTAAGGACATGTATAATGGAGTAAACACCCGAGTGAGGACGCCAAGTGTGGATTCAGACAATTTTTCGGTTATGATGGGGTTGCCTCAAGGGTCGGCACTCAGCCTTTTTTTGTTTGCTCTGGTGATGAATGTACTAATGCGCCACATCCAATGGGAGGTGCCGTGGTGTATTCTATATGTAGATGATATTGTATTGATTGATGAGAAATAGACGGTGGTAGGGGCGATGAAGCTGGACTCACAGGTAATCCCTATGAGAGGGAGTTTTAAATACCTTAGGTCTATTATTCAGGGGGGTGGAGAGATTGATGGAGATGTCACACATTGTATTGTGGTGTGAGGGATGAAATGGAGACTCTCTTCGGTGTTTTATGTGACAAGAAGGTGCCACCGACACTTAAGGATAAGTTCTACAAAGGTGTGGTAGACCAACAATATTGTATGGGGTTGAGTGTTGGCCAATCAAGATTGCTCATATCCATAAGACAGAGGTATGAGAGATAAGGATGCTGAGATAGATGTGCGGGCATACCGGGTTAGATAGGATCATTAATGAGGTCATTCACGATAGGGTGGGTATGGCCCCTATTGAGGACAAGATGTGGGAAGTGCAACTTTGGTGGTTTGGTCATGTGAGAAGGATGAGCAAAGACGCCCCGGTGAGGAGGTGTGAGAGATTGACATTGGAGGACCTACGGAGAGGTAGAGGTAGGCCAAAAAAGAGGTGGCGGAAAGGTGATTAGGCAAGACATGGCGCAGCTTCAGCTAACCGAGGACTTGACCCTTGATAAGAAAGTATGAAGGTCGAGGATTAGGGTAGTTGAGTAGGTCGTCTAGAGTGTTCATAACAGAAGTATTGGCACACAATCTCGCTTTCTATGGGCAGTAGATTTTTATGACTAAGTGTTGTTTTCTTTAATTGTTGATTACCTCATTATCTTGTTGTTTTATTCTGCTTTTATATGGAGTTTTGGTAGTGTCACTTCTTATCTATATTTTCATTATTTTTGTACTTATGCTTTCCTGAGCCGAGGGTCTATTGGAAACAACCTCTCTATCCTCACAAGGTGGGGGTATGATTTGCGTACACATTACCCTCCCAGACCCCACAGTATGGGATAAGACTGGGTATGTTGTTGTTTTTGTTGTTGTATATATATATATATATATCTTTGCATAATATCCTCCCTATACCTAAATATGGTACAATATATAAATTCCACAAACATGCTTTAACCCACAAAGATGCATATATACTCGTCACTTTGCATATATGTTGTCCCCACACGTAATTCACATAGAAAATAGACCAACAAGTCCTAATTCCCTAAACTCAAATTTAAATATGAACCTTACCTCACTCCACAACCAAATCAATCAATCAACCCCGGACTTGCCTTTCGAACAAGCCTCCAAACCAACCGAATCTAGCCAATGATCGATCAAGCAATTCAAAATAAGCTTTAGAAACTACCTATGAATGAAATAGGTTAAATTTTGATAAATATTTAAAAAGTCAACCACAAGCTCGCTTGGTCGAAATTTGAGATTCGGACCAAATCCCGATTACCCATTCACCCGCAAGTCTGATTATGTGATTTGTTTCGAAGTCTGACCTTAATTTAAGGTCTAAATCTCAATTTTACAAAATCCCGAACTTCTACATAAATAATTTCTACCATGAAATAAAAAGTTTTGATGTTAAAATTGCATGAAATGCCATGGAAAATTGATATAAAATGAATTAAAGTTTCTTACCAATGAATTTGGGAAGAAAAAGTTTTTCAAAAATCGCCTCTAGAGTGTTTGGGGTTGAAAAATAGTGTAAAATAAGCTAAGTTCAATATCCCCTTCTTTCCCTAGTTGTAGGTGTCGCATTTATGAACACTTTTTCGCAAATGCGATGCTCACAAATGCAACACATTAATCATAAATGGGATCATATGCATTGAAGTCGCAAATGCGATATGTTGTTAGGAAATGCGAAAGGCCCCCCATCGCGAATGCACTCAATGCTCGCAAATGCAATGCTTACAATATTTACTAGTGTTTGCAAATGCGACCAAGAACCCCCATTTGCAAAAGCAAACATTTTCACTAGCAAATGCAATCTCTTGACCCCAAAAAGCAAGTCTTAGAAATGCAAGCCAAACCTTGCAAATGCGACACCTGCAGATTGATACAAGAACTAGCATTGCACTAGCAATATCAAAACCAACCAAACTCCTTGATACACATCCCGAAACTCACCTGAGCCCCTCCAGGTCCAACCAAACATACAAAGAAGTGTAATAGCATTATAAAAACTTGCTCGCTACCTTAAATCATCAAAATAACATAAAAACTCAAGAATTTTTAACTTAAACTCAATTTTCATAGTTTAACGCATAATGCGTTGAAATGCGTTCAGGCCACCCCGGACCCCAACAAAATGTGCGTACAAGTCTAAAAACATCATACAAAACTATCACACCACGAACCCAGGGTCATTTACGCAAAATATTTTCAGTGGTCAACTCCAGCCACTTTTTTAGTGTAAAAGTTTCATTTTCTTCAAAATTTCACATAAAAGCTTTCTAAAAAGCGACACGGACCACATATGCAAATCAAGAAATATCAAATGAAGCGATAAGAGGTCTAGGAACACGAAAATTAAGGCTTTTATACAAAATGACCTATGGGATCGTCACATTCTCCAGCTCTAAAAGAAATGTTCGTCCTCGAATGGAGATAGAAAAGTAGTTGTACTGGTATAAAGGTTGGGGTATCTACTAAGCATATCGGACCTGGACTCCCATGTAGCCTCCTCGATAGGCTGACCTCTCCATTGCACTTTCATAGAAAAAACTCTTGGATCTAGACAATGAACCTTCTGGTCTAGAATAGTCATCATGTCTTCCTCAATTTTTATCAAGTTTCATCGTGCTGAAGTTCAAAAAAAGTGATATGTCCTCAAGGTACTTCCTAAGAATGGACACGTGAAATACCAGATGTACCTCTGCTAAGAAAGGGGGCAATGCAAGAATATAAGAAACCTCCCCAACTATCTCTAAGATCTCAAATGACCCAATAAACCTCGGGATCAACTTCCCCTTCTTCCCAAGCCACATTACCCTCTTAGAGGCGACACACAAAGAAGAACTCTCCCGCCTTCCATGTAGGCCACATCTCAAACCATCCAGTCTGCTTGAATCATCTTAACCTTTTTCAATGCATCACGGACAAAATTAGAGCGGAACAATCTAGCCTCAGCATGCTCAAACCAACCAATCGGTGAACGACATCGCCTCCCACACAAGGCATCGTACAAAACTATTTGGATGCTAGACTAGAAGCCGTTATTGTAGGCGAACTCTATTAGAGGTAAAAACTGGTCCAATGATCCTCCGAAATCCATAATACATACGCGTAATGAGTCTTGAAATATATGAATAACGCGCTTAAATTGTCCATCTGTTTGAGGATAAAATAATGTACTGTGCTTGACCCACGTGCCCAACTCACATTGCACGGCTCTCCAATAATGGGACGTGAACTGCATGCCTCAGTCAGAAATTATAGAATAGGAAGTCATCACCGTAATAAAGTGTGGGGACTTAGTCAACCGGTCCACAATAACTCAGACTGCGTCGTATTTCTTCAAGGTGCATGGTAAGCCTACCAGATAATCCATACTGATGCGCCCCAACTTCCATTCTGGTATCTCCAATCTCTGAATCAACCCACCCAAATTCTGATGATCATACTTGACATATTTACAATTCAAAAATCGAGAGACATATGCAACAATATCTTTCTTCATTCTTCTCCATAAATAGTGATATTTGAAGTCACGGTAAAAATTCATGACACCTCGGTGAATGAATAACGCGAACTGTGAGCCTCATCAAGAATCAACTCTATCAACCCATCAATATTTGGAACACAAATCTGGCCCTTAAGCCGCATAACACCATCATCACTGATCACAATCTCCTTTGCATATCCCCGCTCCACCATATACTTCAACACCATCAAGTGAGGATCATCAAACTGAGACATGATATGCTCCGACAATGATGGCGGTGCCACAACACAAGTCTGAACATCCATAGCTAGTGGCCTCTCTATTGCCAGTAAT
Source organism: Nicotiana paniculata (assembly GCA_005239505.1). Taxonomy (NCBI): domain Eukaryota; kingdom Viridiplantae; phylum Streptophyta; class Magnoliopsida; order Solanales; family Solanaceae; genus Nicotiana; species Nicotiana paniculata. The sequence goes on from MDKI01283192.1 coordinate 28,465, forward strand.
ATGGAAAACTACCCATTCTATCAGCCTTCCTACTCAATGCATTGTCTACTACATTGGCCTCCCCCGGATGATACAATATTGTTATATCATAACCCTAAAACAACTCTAACTATCTGTGCTACCACAAATTAAGGTCATTCTGTTTGAAAAGACCTTGGACACTTCATTGGTCGGTATATACCTCACATGGAACGTTGTACAGATAATGCCTCAAAATACTCAGCGTGCCAACATTGGCTTCCAATTCTAGATCATGCATAGGGTAATTTTTCTCACGAACCTTACACTGAAAATATGCGTAGGAAATCACTCTACCGTCTTGCATCAACACCGCAAAAATCCCAATACGTGATGCATTAAAATACACAGTATAAAATCTTGAACAAGTAGGAAACACCCACATTATGATTGTAGTCAACGCTGTCTTGAGATTCAGAAGGCTCAACTCACACTCGTCGGACCATCTGAACAGATAACCCATATGGGTCAACTCAGTCGATGGGGGTGAGACAAATGAAAACCCCTCCACGAACCGGCGATAATAACCTACCAACCCAAAAAACTCCGAATATCTGTAGCTAAAAAAAGGTCAAGGCCAGATCTAAACTGCCTCAATCTTCTGGTATCCACCTTAATTCCCTCAAAAGATATAACATGACCCAAAAATGCAATCGAGTACAACAAGAACTCAGACTTTGGTTCATCAAATTCTTATATAAGGCCCTAGAAAATTTCGCTAGGTAATTTAGGATTTCGTGGTGTCAGGTAGGTTAATTATAATATTTTATGTTCTATCAATATGATGAAATAAATTGGATATGTTAATAAGTGTATAAGTCATATAATAATTAATGTGGGGTCCAAGGAGAGGCCTATGTCTAAGTCAAGTTAGAAAATTACGTAATAGGCTAAAATTCCAAATGAGTTTGCACAAGTCCATATATTGGACAAGAATATCTAAGTTGATATAATGTGTTATGTGATGAGAAAATTATCAAATGAAATATCTTTGAGTCTAGTTTCTAATTCTTCAAACCATTCGTCATTTGGACACTCCTACAAAAAGTTATGATCAAATTACCAAAGGCTGGCATAATGCAATTTTTCGGCCATTCTGCGACCATTATGCGATCGCAGAAGTGGTTATGCGACCGCAAAATGGTCGCAAACCTGTTCAGTGAATCCCAGTTCTGGGCACCAATTTTACGATCCATTCTGCGGCCCACATTCATGTTCTGCGGTCCATTATGCGATCACGGACCCGATTACGGAGAATTCTCTTTCCTATTTTCATAACCCAACCCCATTTTGATAAATAGGCTTTGGGGCTTCAGTTGGGGTCATTTTCTACTGTATCTAGAGAGAGGTGAGAGCATTTTAGAGAAGGAATGGGGAACCTAACATCCTAATCATCCAATATTGCATAAATTCTCATGAACCAAGGAAGCTAATCTCTATCTCAATATTCTTCCAGGTAAGTCCTACTTCTAAGATTTCATATAAGAGATTATGAGTTCAAAAATATATTGTGGGTTTATAAATAATCCATGCATGTGACACTAAGCTATAGTATGTGGGATTAATGAACTATTTTGTGTTGTTCTTGTTGAAATTGGTTGAGGGAATAAGGAATTTACATTGTTGAACCTTGTAGTCTATCTCACGTGTTAGGTGTTTGATGAAATTCGTAAGAGAGTTACACCATAGGAAATCTTTCTAATTATTAATCGATTTTTGTTACCTTCCGATAGATTATTATTGCTAGAGGTGTTGGTGCATTGTAGTAACTTAAGGAACACTCAACCAAGTATGTTGGCTAAACTTTCTCTCTTATAATTAAATTCCATAATGTTTTCGTAAGTTTAAGTATGACCGGCTCAAAATCCATAAGTTCTACGTTCCGGGTTATCCCCCATAAAATCATAAACTTGATCATTCCGAACGAGCCGTATATTGAACGATGGATTCTTAAAGTATGTGTTGCTTATTAAAATGGTATGGCTTTGAGTTGTGGTTTAGATGAAAACTGGTATACCGATTAGGTAAGGAAAACATGATATGCTTAATACTCCTACCTGCTCGTATGCGTACTAAACATCTTGATTGAGTGTGTCTAGTGGTTGATAAACTATAAAGATGTTTGAAAATTAATTAAATGAACTGGGGAAATAAAGTGTGGACAACGTTTATAATAGTGCCTAGTGATGCCTATGAAATGAGGAAATATATGAAACAGATTACGAAATGAGCCTCGACTCAACTGTCTTAAAATGACTTGTAAAAGTAAAATTTGCTTAAAAGCTCTATTGAAGTATGTATGGCTAAACTCTATTCTTTTTTGAATCGAACCCCTGGTGTCCGAGTATTTGGTCTAAGTTCCTAACTTGATCATGCTAGAATTGGCTTCCTTAATATGTTGTGTTCAAGTATTCATGTTCAATAATTATTCTAAATGTTTATCATGTCATCATTCTACTTGAGAATGTGTTTGGAATGAGGAATTTGTGTTGAGAAATGTTGAAGATTCATGTTAAGAATCGAATGATGGTTTCTATGCCAAATTGTATGAAAAGTCTATATGTGCTTAAGATTTTCCAAGCCTTCTTCCTTATGTGTGCACATGCCTTACATGATAGTTCTTGTTGATGTGATAACGATGTCGAATATGAAAAAAAGAAAACCTTGAAAATGTAAAGTACAACCAAGAGATAAGAAAGATTTAATAAATAAAGCCCTTTTTGCCAATGTATCAAAATATGGGAAGGAAATGTAAAGTGAGATGATTGATTGTATGGATGATGTCTCAATGGAGATAGCCTAGCCGAACGGGCCGTGATCGGTAACCATGCCACACACATGGTGATAATTGTGTTGAAAATGACTGATTGGATATGGTTGATGTCTCAAATGAGATGGCTTAGCCGATAGGGCGGAGATCGGACTACGTGTAAGAACACCATGGTATTGTTGATAAAATTGTGAATATGGTTGATGTCTCAATAGATATGGCTTAGCCGATCGGGCTGAGACCAGAATCCACGTAAGAACATAGTGGTATTGTCGATTGTGACACATGACACTAAGATTACCAACCTAATATGATGAAAAGTGAACCGAGATCTTATGTTATCATCTACTTGATGTTATAGTGTTTGTTTTAAACTGTTATCGTACAACATGATTGTTTCCCTTTTTTGTGTGTTTCCTTGTTCCTTCTATTAAGGCTAGTGTTTAGCTCTTCATACTAGTACTATTCGACAGTACTAACATCCCTTTTGTCTGGGGCGCTACATCTTTAAATAGATGTAGGTGGTTCCATAGCAGTCACTGTTGGTCGCAACTAGTAGCGCATCATCTTTTCAGCCAAGAAAGAGGGCAATTCCAGGGGCAGTTCTAGCCGATAGGCCACCTTTCTTATCTTTTGAGCTATCCGATACAACCTAACATACCTAGGGCTCAATTTTCCTTTCTTCCGAAACCGCATTACTCCCTTCATGGTAGATACTTTCAAGAATACCCAATCATCTACTTGAAACTCCAAATCTCTTCGATGAACGTCCGCATAGGATTTCTGACGACTCTGAGCAGTCTTCATCCTTTCCTGAATGACATTAACTTTTTCCATAGCTTGGTGCACAAGATCTGGTCCTAGAAATTCTGCCTCACTAACCTCAAACCATCTGATCGGAGATCTACATAACCTTCCAAACAATGCCTCAAATGGGGCCATGTGGATACTAGCATGAAAACTGTTATTGTAAGAAAACTCTATAAGAGGCAAGTGATCATCCCAGCTACCCTTGAAATCTAATACACAAGCCGGTAACATGTCTTCAAGCGTCTGAATAGTCCGCTCCACTTGAGCGTCGATCTGAGGGTGGAAAGCCGTGCTGAGATTTACCTGAGTACCCAAACCTTGCTGAAATTTCTTCCAAATGTTAGCTGTGAACTGGGGCCCTCGATCCGAGATAATAGATACTGGAGTGCCATGGAGCCTGACTATTTCTTTGATATACAACTGAGTGTACTGTTATGCAGTATTGGTGGACTTGACTTGCAAGAAGTGAGCTGATTTCGTGAGTTGATCCACTATCACCCAAATCGAGTTGAACCTACATGGAGTGCGAGGTAACCCCCCCCCCACGAAGTCCATATTGATCATCTCCCATTTTCACATTGGTATTTCCATAAGCTGCGTCAACCCACCGGGCCTCTGATGCTGGGCCTTCACTTGCTGACAAGTCGGACAGTTAGCCACAAAGTCCGCCACAGCCCTCTTCATACCATTCCACCAATAGATTTCCTTGAGATTGTGATACATTTTCGTAGAACCTACGTGTATGCAATACCTGGAATTATGAGCATCTACCATCACCCTTTCCTGGAGATCCTCCACATCTTGAACACATAACTCTCTTGACACCATAGGACACCGTCATCATTACCAAGTGAGAATGCTGAAGTATTGTGATTCAAAATAGCTTCCCTCAATTTTGCCTAAGCCGGATCCCTGAATTGCTTTCCCTTGACTTCTGCTACAAGCGAAGACTCCGCTCCATTACGCACCACGACATTCCCCCCATCTGAGGCCGAAAGAGAGACCCCCAGACTGGCCAACTGATAAACTTCCCGAGTCAAAAGCCTCTGACCGGATTCCAAATGTACCAAGCTACCCATGGATTTCCGACTAAGAGCGTTAGCTACCACATTCGCCTTCCCTAGATGGTACAAAATATTCATATCATAGTCCTTGAGCAATTCTAACCACCTCCGCTACCTTAAGTTCAATGAACATGTCCACATCGACCCCATAAAGATAATACCGCTAGATTTTCAATGAAAGTACAATCGTTGCGAGCTCTAAATCATGCATCGGATAATTGTTCTTGTGATTCTTGAGCTTTCTTGAAGCATACACTATTACCTTCCTACACTACATCAACACACACCCCAAACCAACCCTCGAAGCATCACAATACACCACAAATCCCTTTGAACCTTCTGGAAAGGTCAACACTGGTCCCGAAGTCAATCTCGACCTTAATTCCTGAAAACTCTTTTCACATGCATCGGAGCACTGAAACTTAAATGCTTTATGCATCAGCTTAGTTAATGGGGAGGCGAGAGTAGAGAATCCCTCCACGAACCTCCGATAATACCCAGCTAGATCCAAGAAACTGCGAATCTCTATCGGGGTCGTTAGCCTAGGCCAATCCTTTACCTCTGCAATCTTTTGGGGATCCACCCGAATCCCTCCTTGGAAACAACATGGACCAAAAAGGTGACTGATTCTAGCACAAACTCACATTTTGAAAACATTGCATATAATTGGTTCTAATGAAGAGTCTGCAGAACTACTCTGAGTTGATTAGCATGATCCTCCCGACTCTGCGAATAAACAAGAATATCGTCAATGAAGACAATCACAAAGGAGTAGAGGAACGGTTTGAAAACCCGATTCATAAGATCCACAAAAGCTGTTGGGGCGTTGGTTAGCCTAAAAGACATTACCAGAAATTCAAAGTGCCCATATCGAGTCCTGAAGGCAGTCTTAGGAATATCCTGCTCCCTGATTTTTAACTGGTGATACCCGGACCGCAAATCAATCTTCGAGAAGAACTTAGAAGCTTGCAACTAGTCGAACAAATCATCTATCCAAGGCAATGGGTATTTGTTCTTGATGGTGACCTTGTTGAGCTGTCGATAATCAATACACATCCGAAGAGATCCATCCTTCTTTCGGACAAAAAGAACAGGTGCGCCGCAAGGTGACACACTAGGCCGAATGAAACCCTTTTCTAATAGACCTTTCAATTGTTCCTTCAACTCCCTTAATTCTGCTGGCGCCATCCTATACAGTGGAATAAATATTGGCTGCATGTCTGGAAATACATCAATCCTTAAATCGATCTCTCTATCTGGAGGAATCCCATGAAGCTCTTCCAGAAATACTTCAAGAAATTCATTCACAACCGGCACAGATTTGGGAGCAGGCACCTCTGAAGTGGTGTCCGCAACCCGAACCAAATGGTAGATGCACCCTTTTCTGATCATCTTTGATGCTTTAAGGTAGGAAATTAATCTACCTCTTGGTACAACATTATTCCCATACCACTTGATAATTGATTCATTAGGAAACTCAAGCCTCATAATTCTGGTTCGGCAGTCGAGTTTAGCAAAGCACGAATAGAGCCAATACATCCCCATAATTACATCAAAATCTACCATATCTAACTCAATAAGATCGGCTGTGGTATCCCGACCACGCACCATGACAACACAATTTCTATAGACTCCTACAGCCGTAATAGAACCACCAACCGGAGTCGACATAGAGAACAACTCATGTAGCTGTTCGGGTTCTATCCCAAAACTTGAAGCAATAAATGGAGTACCATATGACATAGAAGACCCGGGATCAATAACAACATAAACATCATGTGACTGAATAGTCAGAATACCTGTGACAACATCTGGGGAAGTCTCGGCGCTCTGGCGACCACTCAAATCATAAAACCGGTTGGGTCCCCCTTGACCCCGCGCTCTACCCCTAGCTGCTCCGCGCCTTGTTGGTGCTGAGGACGTAGCGGCTGATGAACTTGAGGGTTGAGCAGCACCCATACCTGTGCCCTACCAAGGTGCACCACAATCTCGCTGAACATTGCCCCTCACTCTACATCTATAGCATATCGGAATATCCAAGTAACAAGGCTCAGTATGAAATCTCCCACACTAAGGGCATGTGACCCTCCGTTGCTGCTGGAACCTCCCACCTGAACGACCCGACTGATGGAACCTCCTGCTATCTGAACCGGGTCCAAAACGGCCTCCCTACTGATAACTGTGCCCTGATGGCGGCGCACTTGCTGAGGATTGACCATATGACTGAGATGGCCCTGCTGATCCTCTCCCAAGGGATGATCTCACACCTCCAACTGAGCTCCCAGGGTTGCCCGCTGACCGGGCCCTACTACTGCTCTCTCTCTCTCCATCCTTATCATTAATTTCCGAGCCTCTGTAGCCTGGGCGAATCCCACTATTTTCCCATAATTCATATCCGAATGCAAGGCAGCTGTAGCAGCTTCATTAATAACCAAGGGACCAAGGCCTTGAACAAACCAACAAACTCTAACCTCCATAGTAGACACCATGTGAACAACATATTTGGACAATCGCACAAACTCTATATGATACTCCCACACACTCATGTTGCCCTGCTTAGGGGCCTCAAACTCTGTAGCACGGGCTGCCATAATCTCGGCAGGCAAAAAATGATCCATAAATGCATCCACAAACTCCTCCCACCTCACTAGAGGGCTCCCCTCTCCACGAGAACTCTCCCACATTTCAAACCACGAATATGCCGCTCCCATGAGATGATAGGAAGCCAACTCAACCCCCTCTGTCTCAGTAGCCTTCATAACTCGAAGGGTCTTGCACATATCATCAATGAACTCTTGAGGGTCAGCCTCTGGATTGGTTCCTGTGAACTCTTGAGGGGCTAACCGCAGAAATTGGTTGACCTTGGAACCTGAAGAATCCCCTTGCTCGCTAGAGGATGCAGGGGCATCATGTGATCTTTGGGCCTGTGAGGCCACTAACTGGGTCAACATATGAATAGCTCCCTGAGATCCCCATCAAAAATACGGGGACCGGAAGCTGGGACTAAAGAAGGATCAGGAACATCAGCGGGAGGGACTGTAGCACCCTCCGCTGGAGCCGCAATAGGAATATCTTGGCCTGGGATGGAAGAGTCAGGCAGATTCAGGGTCGGGGAATCATTTTCACCTGCACCATCAGATAAAGAATTCACGGCCACTCCTAGGGTGGCATTGACCTCTAGGCTGAGTCGAGCTCTCTTCATGGGTTCCATTTACTGAAAATTACAACAATTCATGAGTTAGGGATAGGAAAACTCACCTTCCACCACATCACACGATATAGAATAACAATAAAAGGGTACTTTCCAAAATGTCCATGCAGCCCCCTAATTATATATGTGGTCGACAACACACCGATAAGAAGGGCTCTACTAGACACGACTCCGAGACATCCTATAAGACTTTTAAAACCTTAGTCTCTGATACCAAGTTTGTCACGACCCAAAACCGAGGGACGAGACCGGCGCCTGACCAGGTGAACCCGGTCTAACGGACCTGGATTGCCTTTCCTACCCAACGCCTTCCCCCGTATATACAATGCACCATATTACATATGAAATAGCAACTTAGGATTTAAGCGTGGATTTACAAACTCAAGTTCTTTTCTCTTTTAGCATTTCAACAGTTGATTCCCAAACACATACCCAATACATACATAACTTTCCAATGCGGACCACGATTCCGAATACGTACAGTTACTACCAAAAATACATATACACACCCACATCATGTCTACGGAGTCTCTACGAATAGTAGGAGTTTATACAATACTTGATGGCAGCAAGGCCCCGGATATACCATACAATACATAACAGACGCAAAAGAGATGACATGAATTACACACGGCGCCAGGAGGAATTGGGGCTCACCAGTACTGCTGAAAGATGAGGAGGAGGCACTACTAACGGCAAGCTGAGCTACCTGCTATGGAACCACCTACATCCATATATAAGATGTAGCGCCCCTAGAAAAAGGGACGTTAGTACCATTGAATAGTACTAGCATGTATAAAAAACTTTACTCTATGTAAAATCAAACAATACACATATATGAAGCAGTTAAAGAAACCTAAACAAATATTGCACAGAGATACAGAGAATCACGAATGAGGTTTCCACAGTTTCATATCTCAATTGCTTCCCCTATTGCAGCGCGCAACCCGATCCCACCTCACAATCACATTACACCCTTATTACTTTTGTTGCGGCGTGCATCCCGATCCCACCTTACATTTCTGTTCCGGCGTGTAACCCGATACCACCTTACATTTCTGTTATGGCGTGCAATTCGATCCCACCTTACAACCACATCACACCCTTATTACTTCTGTTGCGGCGTGCAACCCGATCCCACCTTGCAATCACATCACACCCTTATTACTTTTGTTGCGGCATGCAACCCGATCCCACCTTATATTTCTATTGCGGCGTGCAATCCGATCCCACCTTACCATCACATTCCATAGCAAACAATAACAGCCCAGAATTTAATCACAAGGCTTCATATCATCAAGAGTACAACTTCATAACACCCAAACAATAATGTGTTCACAATAGTCTTTATCATCCATTAATTCAACCACAAAGATGCTCATCTACAAGGATATAAATTCATTACAACCAAAATTTCATATGAAGTTACGCCATAATAAACCTTGCCAAAAATGAGTCATATACAATATTTCCATGGTCATTTAGTTCAATTAGATCAATTCACAACTCACTTTCATCACTTGTTACATAGCCCTTATCACTTAGATACATTGACACATTCGAGTTTGTTACCATTCTTTCATACCAACATACTCAAGCATTTAACGAACCTTGCAAATTATAGAGTAATCACATAGAGGTCACCTTTCACAATTTCAATTATCACGATAGTTGACTAAGAAAAATCAGAGACTGAAATCTCACACCCCAACACAACCGGACAATCAATTCACATATACTCAGCAAGAAACTCATACCGAATGTTCGAACACCAACAAGGTGACTCTACTAAGATTAAAGTTAGCCATACATACCTCGAGTTGTCCCCTTTTAATTTCTATCACAATTCACATGATCCTCTAGCACCGTCAATCTATTCCATAATGTGACATATTTCACTTAGAATTAGGAATCTTGTACTCAATTGAGCATTTTATCAAACACTATGTGACCCCTTAGACTACTAACCCGTTTTGGAGAATAATTACCCAAACTTGTTTTTCCATTTACTAGATTACGGGATTTAACTCACATGCATGCAAGGTTTCACTTTTTATTTTCAAGAACCAAACCATGTGTGTTTTATTCTCACACAAAATATGAGAAATTGGGGAAATAGGGTGAAGACTTAACTCTTCGAGTGAAGAAGATGACAATAACTCGATAATTTCTGGACTTGAGTGATTTTGGAAAATCAAATTGGATGATGTTGAAACCTTCTCTCTCATGTGCCAATGTATCAAAAGATGGGAAGGAAATGTAAAGTGAGATGATTGATTGTATGGATGATGTCTCAATGGAGATGGCCTAGCCGTTCGGGCCATGATCGAACACCATGCCGCACACATGGTGATAATTGTGCTGAAAATGACTGATTGAATATGGTTGATGTCTCAAATGAGAAGGATTAGCCGATCGGGTCGCGATCGGACTCTGTGTAAGAACAAAGTTGTATTGTCGATGAAATTGTTAATATGGTTGATGTCTCAAATGAGATGGTTTAGCTGATCAGGTCGAGATCAGACTCCGTGTAAGAACACAGTGGTATTGTGGATTGTGGCACATGGAACTAAGATTACCAACCTAATAAGATGAAAAGTGAACCGAGATCTTATGTGATCATCTACTTGATGTTATAGTGTTTGTTTGAAGCTTTTAACGTACAACATGATTGTTTCCCTTTTTTGTGTTTTTCCTTTTTCCTTCTATTAAGGTTAGTGTTTAGCTCTTCATACTAGTACTATTTTTCAGTACTAACGTCCCTTTTTCCGGGGGCGCTACATCTTTAAATTGATGTAGGTTGTTGCATAGCTGTCAGTGTTGGTCGCAGCTAGTGGCACATCCTCTTTTCAGCCGACTTGGTGAGCCTCACTTCATTTTAGGGTCCTGTATCATTTGTTTTTCATGTACTTTGTATTTTGAGGTATAGCCGGAGCCTTATTGCCGGCATTTCAACATTTTTCTTCAGTTTTATTTAGAGACTTCGTAGACAGGTTGAGGGTTGTATTTGATATTCGAAATTAAATTAGAAATATTGGTATTTGTAAAATATGTTTTTCATCATATCTATAGAATTGTAATTTTTTTGATATTATAGTTGAAACTTCTAATGGAAACAAAATGGAAGTTGTTAATGAAGTATTTATAAAGTATGATTAATGGAGTTCATCTCCTCTTTATTCATGAATTAGTTTGGATAGAATGAAACCTAACAGGATTGCTCAGTCGGGTTTACTCGGTTGAGCGCCAGTCGCGCTCCTCGATTTTTGGGCGTGACACCTTAATCAATAATAGGGAATTAGTCAAGCAAAATGACATCACCAGAAATTCGTAGTTACCATACCAAATTTGAAAGGCTGTCTTAGGGACATTTAATGCTCTAATATTCAACTGATGGTTGCTATATTTCAAGTCAATATTGGAAAATAGCTTGGCTCTCCAAAGATAGTCAAATAAATCATCAACCATCGAAAAATAATTCTTGTTCTTGATGGTAAACTTGTTCAACTACCAATAATCTATAAACATCTAAATCCTTTCATCCTTCTTCATCATAAACAACACCGGTGCACCTGAAGGCGAGATACTATGTCTAATGAATCCCTTGTCAAGCGAATCTTGCAACTGCTATTTCAATTCTTTCAACTCAACTGGGGCTGTGGGGTTAGAAATCGTTTGAGTTCTCCGAGCCATGTCAATGCGAAAGACGATATCTCTGCCAAGTTTCATCCCTGGAAAATATGTAGGAAACACCTCTAGAAACTCGCGCACTACTAGTATCGAAGTATCGTATATACCCCCACACTAGGATCACAGATATAAGCCAAATATCCCAGACATCACTTCTTGACCATACACTGATCCTTTACATAAGAAATGACCCTACTAGTAGAATGAACGGGAGTCGCTCTCCACTGCAATTGGGGAAACCCTGGCATATATAATGTCATAGTCTTGCCGTGACAATCAAAGATAACATGATATGGTGACAATCAGTCCCTGTCCAATATAACATCTACGTTTACCATGCTGAGTAAAAAAAGTTCTACCTTAGTATAATAACTCCCGATAGAGACCACACACGAACGATAAACACGGTCTACCAAAACAGAAGCTCCTACATGTGTAGAAACATAAACATGAGTAGACAAAGAATCACGAGATACATCTAGATATGAAGAAAAATAGGATGACACATAGGGATAAGTAGATCCCGGATCAAATAAAAAATTATTTATCTCTAAAGCAAACTGGAATACTTGTGATGATCGCATCCCATGACTTTGCCTTGGGTCTAGATAAAAATGTATAAAAATGGGGTTGAACCCCACCATTATGACCTCCACCTCTCCGAAGGCCTCTCCCTGGTTGGCATCCTCCTTTAATGGTCTGACCACCACCTCAGACTACATGTACCCCTGCTTCTTGCTGGCTAAGCGGGCGGTGGAGTAACCAGGTTCCATCACTATGGAACATTGACACTGGTAAGGCATGGTGCTCTATGATCTTGGGCAAAACCTCGTGACATGACTCAGATCTCCGCATGTATAACAAGTCCTCGGCTGTTATGGCTGCTGGACTTGGAACTGACCCTGTAAACCTAAATAACCACAATGATAACTTTGAATTGGAGGTGTTGTTACACCCCATATGTTTGTACGTGAAAATATGGCCATAAGTAAATTGATGGAAGCTCGAAAAATGAGATATTACATCCCGCATTTTTGTACGTTAAAGTTTCGTCGTTAGTTAATAGACGTAAGTTCGGGAATTGGATTATTTTGAGATTGTTTACCGCGAAAATGGTAATTACAATTATATCTGATTTTGTGGTTCTAAAAATATTTGATTTATTTTAATAAAAGTTTTTAGGCAATAGATGATAAGTGAGAGTTAAGAAAAATGAGATGATAGCAAAGGGCAATGGTGTTATGCAAATCAAACAGACTTGAGATGAGGTCTCGAGCTAGCCGAAATTAGACCTCGAGGTTGAGCTAGTGCGCTTGAATGGGGGCGATCAATGTGGGAATAACAATGTAGATGGCCTCGAGGATACCGTCTTTATGATCAATAATGAGCAATACATGAAGAACAATAAATCAATGGAGCAATTGGAGAGCGTGTTTATGTTAGAGAGCAGAGAATGTTGTTGTTCTTCTATTAAATATCATGTATTTTACAAAATGACAAGGGTCCCCTTTATATAAGAGGAGGAATCCCAACATAGTACTTGTGTAATTATTACAAAGAAATGTAGCTGGTACAACTATTTAATGTCTCGGTACGGACTTGTACTATTCTTGCAGACTTGGTCAACTTTAACCACGTGCCTTTTGGGAATTTCCCTCTTTTCCATGATGTTCATCGATTTACACCACCCCGAGGTCGAGCATGGAGAATCCTCGACGTGTTTCCTCGATGTCAAACTTCGAACTGTGCTTCAAGCCCTCTGAAGACGTGTTATGGAATGCCATAAGGATCATAAAATTGGGCTCTCCGATTTTAGCCATATACATATAGTCCCCGCGTTTCTTAGAATGAGGTGATAAGAAATGGTCTTGAATTCTTGCCTCTTCGCTTTCCTCATTATGATGTCAGCCTCGTCAGAACATTAAATGACATGACATAAAGGCTGCACAGAGGTCGTTGTCAGCACAATTCTCGAGAAGACCACAAACCTCTATTGGTTCGACCTTTTCTATTCTCAAAACATGCCCAAATGGCTTCAATAAATACTTCAATTGTTTGCCTTTCACACTTTTACAACATCTTTAAGTCTTCAAAATTTAGCTAACAGTTTTCTGCTTTCATCCTATTTCTGCGCTTGCTTCTTCTTCTTCTTTCTTTGAAACTCAGTTACAATTATGCCAAAAACCTCCAAAAGGGTATCTCAAAAAGAGGGATCCACTTCTTCATCACGCCCGTCTAAGGGAAAATAAAAAACTCCTCCTAGTATCGAGCAGTGCATTCCTGGTCCCTTTGACACCGTCTCTAATTTTACCATCGAGAAACCCTCTTCTACACCGGGCCGATGCGAGCCCGTGTCTCGGTACATAAGTGTAGTGACCGAGGTGAAGAAGGTAAAGACAAATTTCCACTGGGGGAAGCAGTACAAGTAGAAATCCCTATAGCTGAGGAAAGTATAGTCGCACATAACGCTGGCTTCCTCAGCGTATATACATACCCTTTCACTTTAGGCCCTGTAGATTCTTCTTCTCCACCGATAGATCCGGTGATTCTCGACTTCTGTCGTCAGTACCGAGTGACACTCGGTCAGATTTATCCCTCTTTCTGGAGGATTATATATATGATTCGATATATCTCAAACATGGTCGAGGGAATGACTTTCACCCTCGATCACTTGATCAAATTGTATATCCCTCGTCTCTTATGAGGGGGTTCAATCAAGATACACCGTCGATCTTCCAAGGCGTTCTTTGCCTGCATCGACGAGAACAAAGATCAGTGATGGATAAGCCGATTTGTTAGAGTCAGAGCCTCAGACCTCATCCCTACTGATAGAATGCCATTCTCGGAGGAATGGAAGATGAAGCGTAAGTATCCCTATATCGAGTATGTTTTACCACCTCTTTTTCTTCTTCCGATCTGACCTCCTTCTCATTTGATTGATTTTCTTCTGGTTGTGTAGCCACCGTTTGGTTCCTCGGGAGGTTCAAGACCTTCCGGGATGGATCAAATTTTTGGACTCTGATTTTCCATAGCGCAAGAGCGTTTGGCGCGATTTGGATAAAACTCTATGGCAAGCCAAGAACCACGGTATGCTTTTATTGTTGTCATTTCCTCATTTTTTGTAAGTATTCTCTATGGCGGTAAGTTTGATACATCATGCCTGTGCATGACTCGGGGAATGCGTGTTGACAAGACCGCCTTATTTTGGTGAAGAAGAGGCTTCGAAAACCGCCAAGGATAAGAAAAGGAAGAAGTAGACACCGGCGGAGTCTCCGAGATCCAAGAAAGCAAAGGCTCGGAAGCCCATGACCGATGCTATGGCCCTAACCTCGATGGCAGCTGAGAGCCTACGTGTTGAAGAAGAAGATGATGATACTGGCCCTTTGGTACAAAGGGTAAACCGAAGCGCTGATGCTACAAATATTGGTGGACAGAAGACTGCGGAGATGGAGGTGGCTGACGCGGACCCACCTTATGCTGATGAGACCCTTGAAGATGGTTTGGGCGCAGTCCCCGAGCCACTCGTTGGACATGGTACAGTCCGTGTTGGCGAGTTCGGAGGGATTGATTATGAAATTCTTGGGGGACAAGAAGAAGTCCCGATGGAAGTTAATGCCGTAGGCGGCTTTCAATTGGGCCAGTCATTTCCTCCAAGGGAGATAAGAGATGCCCAGAATAGGGGTGCTGCCAATGTGGGGACCTCTCAGGGAGAGGATGATGCATTCAGAGATTATTTCATCGGTGTCGAGGAGGAAATCGATCCCGATGCCCCCGTCGCTCTCGAGGAGGTTGAGAAGCTTCAAAAGCAGGTAATCTTTTTGACATATTATTTGTGCTTCAAGTTTTTACTCTTGTTTTTCTAAATTCTTCCTTTGTGTTGTAGGTCAAGAAGTTGTATGGCCAATCTTTCTCCAAGCTACATGATCAAGTAGCTTGCCGTGAGGAGGAGCTCGAGAAGCTTACATCAGAGCAAAATGAGCTGAAAGCTCTGCATGCCCGAAAAAGGAGGACCTGATCGACCTCTGGGCACGCTCAGAGAGAGCGTTCGGAAGGATCAAGAGTCCTTTACCACTTTCTGCTTCCCCCCTCTAAGGTACTTCGAGGGATGTTAGGGGCCAAGGGCTACTTAAATCAAGTGGGTTCTTGAGCGATCATATCCCCACCGAGAGCGATTCAACTGGGGCCGATGAGACCATTCCAGTAGACACACGCTCGACTTTTGAGGAGGCTCAGCCGCTCTTTTCTGTGGTGAGTTTTGGTTGACTTTGTTGGTTTTTCAGCTTTGTATTTTCATCTTTTAAACTGAAGATTCTTCTTCATAGGCTTTTGAAAAGCTCAAGTCCGAGCTGCTTCGCTATGAGGCCAAGTTGCGGGAAGCCTTGGGCAAGGAGAAATCTCTCAGGCTTCTTTGTTATAAGAAGACAACAGAGTTGATACATCTTCGATCGGATATGAATCAAAGCGGAGATTATGAAGGACATCTCGAGACATAGGTAATCCTTATTTTGAGGGTGATACATTTTTCTTTTCCCTTCTTCGAGAGCTAATGTTTGATACTTCAGTTGCAGAGAAAGACGGAGGCGTTGGAACACCTTTGGGGCGAAGTCAGACAGGTCAATTTCGAATGCAATGCGTTGAAAGCGCAAATTGGTGTTCATGTTGCGGCCCAAAGGAATGCTTTGTCCAAGGCTTCTGCCCTTGAGGTAAAACTCCACAATACTCGAGAAAGTAGCTCGATTCAGACAGGCAGGATTGCAAGCTCGAGACTGGTCTTTTGAAGATAAAGCCCGAGGTTGTGGACGCCTGGCCTGAAGCTGAAAAAGTTTGAGCAAAGGCCGATAAGAATCTGGCCGTTTATTTAAAATATGTTGTTGATGCTCGGAGGAGATAAAGAAGGCCAAGGTGGATAAGATCCACGCCATGTTTTCCTTTATTCTAATGACGATGCTGATATTTGAAGGCCGCCGAGGGAGATGGTCCCGAGAGTATACTAGGCTTTTCTTTCTTGTCCTTTGTATGAAACTCTTTATGGGAGCGTTGAATGTGTAAATTTTTAATACATATTATAAAAAATCCTTTGGTGTTTCCGATTTGCTTGTGTCTGTCTTTCTTTTTGTTTCGAATTTTGATGCTTCTCAATAATTAGCCCGATGAATTGGACTTCGAAACGAAACCCTTGGGGTTATAAATTGGCCCTGAGGCTTTTTAGGTTGGCCCGTGGGCTCTTACGCATTGGCCCTTAGGCGCTTTCGTTAACCGTTTAGGGCTCAGTATTTGAGTCGGGTTTCGACACGAGCTCATCGACCCTTAGGTTATTTAAATCAGCCCTTAGGCTCTTTAGGATGGCGTTTAGGCTGTTACGCAATGGGCCGGTATGACCTTTAATATGGTTGGCGCTTAGGCTCTTACGCATTGGGTCGGTACGACCTTTAGTGTGGTTGGTTCTTAGGGTCTTACCCATTGGGTCAGTACGACCTTTAGTGTGGATATAGTTTTCCCTCGTTAAAGACTTTTTGAAGGTTTTTGTGTTCGTCCGACTCTTCAACGGCTCGAAAGAACCTCGATTATTAGCCGTTATGCGATAATAATGAGCACCTCAGGAGGTTTCGCTCAAAGGCTGATTATTTCGAAACCTTTTCATTATTTGGAGCAGATATGATAGAAGCTCTTTTTCTTATACTGAGGGTAGCCTGATTAACCGGTTCTTTTTGAAGTATTTCCGAAGTATTTGAAGGCCTGTGATTTTATGGCGATGGTCAGATGTCTCCGAGCTGCATTAGTTTGGCCGAAGCCTTATGACCGTGGTCACTGTATTTGGTCGTAGACTTTTAGCCCCCGAGTGAGATAGCCTCGACGTTGTAACGACACGGCCGGTTGTTTCGTGAGATTTGCCTTGTTTCCCCCATTTTCTGCTTTATCATATGTTGCTTAATCTATTTATGTTGTGTTGGATCGGATGGTTCGGGTTTGGAGTGGTTGTGGTTAGAACATAGGCACATATATCTTCGTTAGGTGATTTGGGACTAAATAGTGTGTTTGGAATGAAGTTTTGATGTCCGGTGTAGAATTAGGCTTGAATTGGCGAAAGTTAGTTTTTGGTAATTTCCGGTCGGTAGGGGAAAATAGGCTATCGGAGTCGGAATGGAATTCTGGAAGTTGGAACAGGTTTATAATGTCATTTTGGATATGTGTGCAAATTTTCAGGTCAATCGGATGTGTTTTAGATGGTTTCGGCATCATTGACGGAATTTAGAAGTTTCAAAATTCATCGACTTTAATTTGATGTGATTTTGGTGTGTTGCGTTCTTTTTGGTGTTTCGAAGGCTCGACTAAGTTTGAATAAGGTTATGGGATGTGTTGGTATGTTTGGTTGAGGTCCCGAGGGCGTCAAGTGAGTTTCTGGTGGTTATCAGATTGTGCTTGGCCTTAGAGGGACTGTTGTAGCTGATGCAATTTTTACCCACCGGTTTCCTTGTATGCGATTGCAATAGTGGGAATGAGATCTCATAGGTTGTTCTGAGGCAGTGTCATTTTTCTTCTATGCGATCGCGTATGTGGGGCACCGATCCCGTACGAGAAGGAGGGGAAGCACTGCGATCGCGTTTGGTCTTGTGCAATCGCGTAGTGTAATTTTTATGGGGCAGCAGACTGTTCTTCAAGATCGCATGGGGATTCCCGCGATTGCAGTGAAGAAAGAGGCCTGGGAAGACAGTTTTAAGTTCTAATTTCGGGGGTTCTTGGCCATAACTCAATATTCCATTAGAGAGCTCGGGGGAAGGAGAATTTGCATGAGATATTTTGTGGGATTCTTGTGGTAAGTGTTCTTCAATCATTTTTGGTTCAATTTCATTAATTTGTCTTGATTTTTACCATACAACTTGAGGAATTAAAGTAGAAATTTTGGAAAAATGGGAGGGAGAATTGGAAATTTCTTTTGATGATTTGAGTGGGCAATTGAGGTCGGATTTTGGTAAATTTGGTATGGGTAGAATTGTGAGGGAATGAGGATTCTAGTTTTGTGATTTTTATACAACTCTGAGACTTGGGCTCGGGGCTCGGGTTTTTCCAATTTCGGGAATTGTACCTAATTTTGATAGTTTTCTATTGGGGTTCATCTCCCTAGCATATTTTGATGTTATTGATCTGATTTGTGATAGACTCGGAGAATTTGGGAGCCAATTTGAGGGACAAGAGCATCACAGTGTAGCTTTTGGGCGGTTTTGAGGTATGTAACAATTGTAACTGTAAACCTAAGGGTATGAAACCCTAGTATTTTATTTTGTTTTGGTAAATGAGGTGACACACATGCTAGGTAACGAGTGTGTGGGCGTGCACCGATAGGGATTGTGATTTGGTCCGTCCCGTAGTGATTATTAAGTCGCATATTCGATTTGAAACCTTACCTCGTCATGTATCTTAGAAATTTATACTTGTTCTTGGGCTGTAAGCCATGTTTGGGGCCTTGTGCGGACCTATTTAGACCCTCAGAGGTGCTTTTACACTATTCTCACACTATTCTGATAGAACAACTGTGAACCCAATCATGTTTTCTACTTTGGTTTTATTTTCACTGTTATCATAGTGTTTTGGGACTTTGAGAGGTATTTTGGGTTGAGTCCCGTGAGTTGAGATGGGTTGCCCGAGTGGCTTGTGAGGATGACTATGTGAGGCGGAGAGCCGAGCATGTGAGGATAGTTATGGATCGGGCTGCACGACACAACAATATATATATATATACATATATATATATATATATACATATATATATATATATATATATATATATATATTATATATATTACATATGGGTCGGCCTGCACGCCGCAACAATATACATTATATGTGGATCAGGCTGCACGCCACATTAGTATACATTTTGGATCGGGCTGCACGCCGCAGTAATATAGCACTTGGGCTGTAGGAGCCCCTCCGAAGTCTGTACACCCCTAGTGGGCACAGTCGACTATTATATAGATTGGGCTGCATGCCGCAGCGTATGTTATATGGATCGGGCTGAACACTGCAATACTGTATATATATATATATATATATATATATATATATATATATATATATATATATATATATATTGGATTGGGCTGCCCGCCACATTAGTTGTGTGTATTCATGGTACTTGTTGAGTACGAGTGTTTAGTGTGAAAATGAGATACTGATAGTGGTGTCACGAGTGACTGAGAGGCTTGCCCAAGAGGTTTTATTTGTGAGTGATACTCTGCCCGAGGTGTTATATTTTTTGAACTATTATTTTCACTCTTCTTTATACTGAGCCTCTAATGATAATGTTGGAAAAATGTTTGTATATGAGATTTTAAATGGAAAACTGGAATTTTATGAAATATTCTGAATGTAGATTCCTGACGTGATTTATTTATTTCCATTGTTACTTATTATATGGATTTACATGATTTATAAATGCTCGTCACTACACTCAAGTTTTAGTTATTTTGATTACTTACTGAGTTGGCGTACTCACCTTAATAACTACATCTCTGTGTGCAGATCCAGGTACCGGACCATCTCACTAGTCGATTTTCGGACGTGCTTGGAGTTTGTTCGAGGATTGAGGTAGCTACTTAGTGTGCCCAACTCACCTCCTTTCCTTTCCTCAGTTCATAATTTTGTCTTTTGTACTTCAATCTTTTGTAGTAGCAATTCACCTTATTGTACACCGTATTTATAGTCCTAGATGCTCATGATAGTTGGCTCCAGGTTTTGGGGTAGTGTATAATTTTTTCATCTCATTTTGCAGCTTTAATCTGCTAGTCTTGGAAATTATGAAATATTATGATAGTCTGTAATGATTTGATAGCCTAGTTCCATGATAAGCGCCATCACGGTCGGCTTAAGATTTGGGCTCGTGACAAGTTGTTATCAGATCCTAGGTTACATAGGATTCAACGGTCATGAGCAGGTTTAGTAGAATCTTGCGGATCGGTACGGAGACGTCTGTACTTATCTTCGAGAGGTTGAAGAACCCTTAGGAACAATATCATTTTTCTTGAATTCTGTCGTGCCATTTTGTTGATTCTGGAAATCTAAACTTTTGTCATTTCATTTACTCACAGATGGCGAGGACTCGCGCTACCGATCAGGGTGATTAGCCTCCAGCTAGACCAGCGAGAGGTCGAGGCCGTGGTAGAGATAGGGGGCTAGCCTGTCCACTAGCCAGGCAGTACCAGTTGATCCCCCTACTATTCAGGATCAGATTCTCGCCGCAGATACTCCAGCAGGACAGACTGAAGCACTGGTAGTTCCTATTGTTATTTCGGCTCTTCAGGAGAGCTTGGCCCAGATCTTGAAAATATGTACCACCCTTTCTCAGGAAGTTGTTGCATCTTCTACTACCGCTACTTCTCAGGCCAGGGGAGGCACTCAGACTCCAGTTTCCCAGACACCTGAGCAAGTAACTCATAGCAATCAGACACCGGGGGCGGTTGCAGCCCAGTCGGTTGCTCCAGTTGAGGACTTTGTGGTTCTAGCTATGCCAGATGATGAGACACGTAGGATGGAGAGGTTTAGTCGACTTCAGCCTCCGACATTCAGTGGTGCTGAGGGCGAGGATGCCCAGGGATTTCTTGATAAGTGTCACAGGATGATTCGTACTGCTGGGATTCTGGAGACTAGTGGGGTCTCGTTTGCTACTTTTCAGTTTTTTGGTGCTGCTTTCACTTAGTGAGAGACTTTTGAGAGGCGTATGCCTGTTGGTCTAACACCCCTGACCTGGCAGCAGTTCTCCACTATCTTCTTGGAGAAGTATGTACCCTATTCTCACAGGGATGAGCAATGCAGGCATTTTGAGCAGCTACGTCAGGGGGAGTTATCAGTGACGCAGTATGAGATGCGGTTTTCATAGTTGGCTCGTCATGCCACCGAGTTGGTCCCTACTGATAGGGAGAGGATTAGGAGGTTCGTGGATGGCCTCACTTATCAACTCCGCCTTTTCATGACTCTGGAGAGAGTATGAAGTGCTATCTTCGAGCAGGTTGTTGAAATTTCTCGAGATATTTAGTCGGTTCTCCGCCAGGAGCGGGAAGAGAGAGAGTCCAAGAGGCCTCGTGGATCGGGTGGTTCTAGCGGTGCTCTTTCCAGGGGCAGTTTCAGCATGGTAGAGGTTGTTCACCGAGGCTCCTTCCTTTAGAATCTTGCTCTAACTTGCTCGAACTTAATCATAATTAACTCAATATCATTAATTAAGGCTAAAGGAACTAACTTTATTGAAAATTACAAATTTTCCTAAGTTTTCTCAAAAAAGTGAAAACCCGACCCGAGCCCGCTTGGCCTAAACTCGGGGTTCGGGCAAAATTACGTTTACACATTCATCCACGAACCCAAATATACAATTAGTATCGAAATCCGACCTCAATTCGAGTTAAAGATTCGATTTTTACAAAATTCCCCAATTCTACCCAACCCCTCAATATTTACCATGAAAATTCTTAGTTTTTGATTTAAAAGTGATGAAAAATAATGAGTAATTGAAAGAGTAAAGTTTAGAATTGATTACCTATGACTTGGAGATAATATTTGGTAAACAAATTCGTTCCTAAGGTTGTGGGGTTCAAAAATTTGAAGAAGAAGGAGTCTGCCCGTTTTATATATATTTTTCTGCCAGTTATCTGCCTCGTTTCTTGTGCCAAATGATCCCGAAACTCGACTTTTATGTATCCAATGGATTCCTTGTGAAATTCTAGTCACGTTACGCTTTTGAATCTCTCAATTTGAACTTATAATAAAGGAGATATGTAGGTTTTAATATTTAAAAATAGTGCAGATTTTTGTAATACGCCGTCAGTGGCAATTTCATAATTAACCTGAAAATTTTGGCATCCTTAGAAAAATGACCATAAAATCCCCATACGATGTCCATATTCGATGATACTTTTTGCTACGGGTCCGTAATTACGATACAGATCTAATACTTCATTCAGAACAGAAATAGGAGCTCATTTGTTTAATATAATATCATTTATACTTGAAGAAACGACGTCAAAGCATAAGAAAGAACGAGCACAACACAACCCAAACCTATTTGAAACTCACCCGAGCCCTCGAGGCTCTAAACCAAATATGCACGCAAGTCCAAAAGTATCATACGGACTTGCTCGTGCGATCAAATCAAGAAAATAACATGTAAAACTATGAATTAAACATCAAAACTCATTATTTTTCTCAAGAACACTTAGAGTTCACTATTTATCAACCGGATGTTCGAATCACGTCAAACGAACTCCGTTTGTAACCAAATTGCACAGTCAAGGCCTAAATATCATAACAAACTTGTATCGGGCTCCGGAACAACAATACGGGCCCGATACCAACGGTTTCAAACATAAATTCCTTTCTTTATTTCATTAATATTTCAGCAAAATAATTTCTTTCAAAAATTGATTTCTAAGTCTTGGGACCTCGGAATTTATTTTCGAGCGTATATCTTTTACTGCGGACTTCATGGGATCGTCGACACACGGATCCGGGTTCATTTACTCAAAATGTTTATCAAAGTCAATTTAAATAAAATTTTAACTCTAGAAATTAGTATTTCTCATATTTTCACATAAAAACTTTTCGGTTTCATGCCCGGACTGTGCACGTAAATCGAGATATTTAAAATTAACCTTTTTAGTACTATTAAGCCTAAAACGGAGTCTAATTTCACAGAAGGGCCCCTTGGATCATCACAATCTCCACCTCTAAAATAAATATTCGTCCTCGAACGGATATAGAAAATTACCTGAAATGGCAAACATAACCGACCATGCATCCTCAAAACACCATCATCTCCAACTGTAACCTGCTTGGCATCACCGTGCCGAACTGTGTCCATAAGGGCCGCCAAATGTGGGTCATCATCCTGTCGCTCCCGAATACGCTCGAATAGAGAAGACCAAGCGACTGTACAAGCTAGGACACTACTAGGGAAAATATCCAACCTCACAAACTGATTAGCCAACGTCTGAATATATGAAGCTAATGGTCTCTCACCAACTGGAATATACGCAAGGCTTCCCATACTCACCGCCTCTATTTTCGTAATGGTTGTTCATAGCCAATTACGGAATTATAAAACAACTTCACGTTAGCAATAATCTCATTTCAAACCTTCACAATTATGATAACGAGATGAGATTCATGAAGACCCCACAATTATATACACGACTTAACATGTCTCATACGCCACACGGGCGGCACACACCTCGTAGGTCAAAGCTCAATAATTATAACACATATTTGATAAACTATGCACAGTTAACTAATTAATTTATTTCTTTATTTATTTATTTAATTATTATTAGTATTACTTTTATTATTATTTATTCTTTTATTAATATTATTATCATTATTTTTATACATAAATTATTGAATCAGCGTAATAGGAATGACTCCCTACCAGTACTATAAAAAAATTTTAACTCAAGGGAGAATTTAAACACAAGAATTTCCATCACCAGGACCTCGTCCTTACATAACGTCCACCTCGGCTCGTAGCCCGATTTAAACATCTCAAACCATATTGAAATGCGAGGATCTCGTTCTCAATTCTGAATCACAAGCAACATGCATATCGTGCCAATCGAAACATTCCATTTCTTTCCTTTAAATATTTTCCATTAAACAAAATTACAACACATAGTGATAGATACATCTATCTCCATAGAATCTCTCAATACAAGTATTCACATAAGTAGATTTTTGAGTTACGAAGCTCACCCAAGGGTAGAGCATATTAGAAGAATTTTCTTAGTTATGCATAACCGTATTATGTTCAGGAAATCATCACTTTATACTAATTAGATATTGTTCTTGTTATGACACCATTTAATGTAACGACCTCACTCATACCATGGAAAATATATCATCAGGCTGGGTCTCCCTAGGAATCTAACCTCCACTTTCGACATTCCGATCCCTTTTTCCCTAGTTGGTCATGTAGTTGAGTTGTAACTGCAATGGGACACGTAGCCTGAGTGCACTTATGAATTATTACTCTCCCAAATCGGGAAAAGTTCCTATTACTAATGAGTTCGTAGACTTGCTCTCTGGATATAGAACTAAAGTAGGAGTATGACGGGCTAATTTATCGAACCTGATGGCATATTCTGACACCGTCGTATGACCTGACGCAACCGTTCAAACCCTAAGCGCCAAGAAAAATGGAAAGCTCGAGAGACAAACTCTTTCGAAAGCATTATGAGAATTGAGTCAAATAGTTGGTGTTGCAATGACTGGTTGTCCACTTCGTAGGCTTTCTTCGACCACCAGCGACGATTTTCTCCTTTACCATGTTGACTCAACACTGTTGAGCTACCCCACTTATAGATGTATCCTTCGTTATTCCTTGGGGTAACTCTTGTCCTTATTGGTGCACAATGACCCTAAAGGTAGAGCTCTATACATATAAACCTTGGCACGAACCATATTGTCTAGAAACATGTCAACCACTGTACTCCCTCTGGAGCACCCTAAAATCCGCAACCGTGACTTCCACGCTAAATAAAACTTCTGTAGATTTAAAGTTGTTTATATAACTCCTTCGGTACTGAGGTATATGGTTATTAAGGAGGCAGACATATCGCATGTCCCAGCTTTATCTCTTGCAAAATCTAAGGCCTTATACCTTCCAAGCCAAAACCGATATAACCCATGACCCCACAATCTATTCCTTGACAGTGGACTTCCCCACTTGGCACGAAGTCATAGGTCATAATGCTTGATAATCCACAATGTTAAACTTCACAGATCATATAAATCAACCCCGATGCTTTCAACTATTGCCTTGTTATGCAATACTAGAGTAGCTATAAATCCTTATGGGATCTGAATTAGTCCAACATGTACCGACTGAGCTAGAACCTCCATGTCTAGATCCATTTGAGACTTTACAATAGGTGTTGATGTTCGAGCTTTAGACTGAGCTCCGCTTCTGTCTCTTCCCCTAATCGTAGCTGTCATTGGGGCTTCACGTCCTGTCAGGCTGTAGACGCTTTGTGTGTTGTCGAGATTTGTGAGAGGAGAAGAATAAGCAAGTTCAATCATCAATGGTAGAATAAATTCGCACGATGGAGTAGAATAGAAGTGAAATTGTTCCTGACTTCATACCCTCTGAGAGATAAGTACATACGTCTCCGTACCGATCTTTTAGACTCTACCAAGTTTGTTCGTGAATTGTAGACCTAGGCAACCTAGTGCTATGATATCAACTTGTCACGGCCTAAATTCCCAACCATAGGGATCGTGATGGCGCCTAACACCACATTTGTTACGCAAGCCAATGATAGAATTGGAGTAGCTAATTTCCTTTGATTATTTTCTTAAGCATCAATAAATAAATTTAAAGTAAACTTAATTTAAATGATTTTTAAAGGTAAAATAATAAACAATTGAATAAAAACAAACCACGAACTAATCATAAAATTGATCTAGAACTACCCTAGAGTCTGGTGTCACAATTCACGAACTACTAAATAATACTACAAACACTGGGGTTAAAGAAATAGTGTAAATGTTCTGAATATACTAAAACATTTTTATAAAAATAGGAGAGGACTCTCGGGATCTGTGAATGACGACAAATATACCTCGTGTCTACGAATAAATAGATGGTTGCTCTAAAAATCTCTATTGCTGGCTAGTACCTGGATCTGCACAAAAGAATGTAGAGTGTAGTATCAGTACAACCGACCACATGTACTTAGTAAGTGCCGAGCCTAACCTCAACGAAGTAGTGAAGAGTCAACGGCGGGGCATTAAAAACATATAACATGTGACAATAATATATACATAACACAATAATACAATTCTACACAAACAAGAAAAATATGAATGAGACAATAAATATAAAGAACGAAGAAAATCTAAACAAATAGTTAAGTACCGCAACAACAATGAAATAACTCAGCCACCTTATCTAGGCCTCAGCTATAACCAACTCTCAAATAATATTCAAGTTTTCAAACTTTAACTTTAACTAACAGTGGTGCAAAAATATGAAAAATAGTAATATGAAATAGTAAGTTTTCAAATCTTTCTTTTTCTTTGAAGATTAGTGAAAATATAAATGTCCTCCCTTGTCGCTCCTTGTTGCGGGGTGCAACCCGCTCCCACCTGTCCACACTTATTGCTCCTCCCCAAATATACCACCATTACTACTCCTGTTGCGGCGTGCAACCCGATCTTACCTGTCCACCCTTATCAGTCCTTGTTACGGCGTGCAACCCGCTTCCAACAGACATATAATCTCAATTTATTTATAATTTCACAATTCAAGTCAAATCCTTTCACAATATTTATGTCTCGACAATTGTAAACAGAACAAGTTTCACTCAGTAAAAACAAAACATGAAATAATGACAATAAAATAATGAGTGTTCCAACATTTATTTTATGAACAGTAAAACATGCATATTCTCCCTTATCATTGTC
>MDKI01248554.1:0-66690 GCA_005239505.1 Nicotiana paniculata
TATATACAAGATTCTAAAAACCTAAGAAAAAATGAACTTTTTCAATGGGTATGGTTAAGTTCATCGAAAACATATAGATGAGTCAATATACATATTTTGAGGAAGAATGCAGATGATTTGGACTGATTTGGTATCAAAAGTCATAGTTAAAATCGAGTTCAAAAAATTCTTTTGTGACACATATATCATGCATGTATCTCACAGATAGGTTACATGAATATACATGTGATACACATTTGATACATATGTGATATGCAAATGATACACAGTGTGATATAGGACTGTGCATAATTTGGCAAGTATCGAATTCAAAAATTTTGGTATTTGGTATTCAATGTGTGGTATTTGGTGTGATATTTGGTTTAAGTTTTTAAAAAAATTTGGTATTAAGTATGGTATTTGGTATTTACAAAAATATTACCGAAGTCTCAATATCGTACCGAAATATATAATAAGTTATACAATACACATGTTATTGATTATAACATACTAAGTTACATAATACTTTTCGGTGGTATGTATGTTGAGGCTGGCAGTAAAGTCCATGTACTTCTTTAGGAAAATGGGGAAACAAGGTAGATTGTAGATTTTGACTCTTATCCTCTAGGATGCCAATTATCTTAACATAATACTTTTACGATTTTAGGGTGTTTTTTCTCTAAATTCAGCAATAAGCTCTAAAGAAGTAATAAGACATCTTCAATGAATATATTTCTTTATGTATCTTTTTGCTCTTTATGAGTCGATACTTGCTGATTTGATAAACTTTTTGTGTCATGTGATCTTAGAACGTTTTTGTTTTTATATTTATGAGAACTTTAATTAAGAATATTACGGTTTATGGCTTTGTGCACTAGTTAATATTGAAATCGAACAAATCGAAGTTACCATACCGAATAAACCAAAACCGAAAGGAGAAAAACCGAACTATACCGAATATAATTAGAAACCATATTGGTATAGCATTTTAAGAAATCGATTACCGAAAATACCGAACCAAACTGTCTAAATATCATACTGTACTGACCGACGAACACCCCTAGTGTGATACACATATTATTTTTTCTACGTTCATCTTCTACTTCGAATTTTCAATTCAAACCACCTCAAAACTCTACCAAATCATCCCAAAATTTTGATTCTAACTCTTTAAGATGTATCCAATCTATTCTAACAACACCCCTTAAAAAAAGCAAAAGTTTGACATTTATTTGGCGATAAATAGTTAATTGACTAATTTTTGTACTAACTAACTTATAAGCTGACATAACTGGTAGTTTCTCTCTAATTTGAGTTGAGTTTTTTCGGCCTCTGGATTTGCCCATTTGGGGACTAAATGTGCTTCCATTTACTGGTACAAAAACATGAACATAAAATAACAAAATTAATTTTTATGACATGAATAATGCAGAATGAACGATTCATATAACTGATCCAACTTGAAACTTAATTGATCATCATATATGAACTATAACTGTTCACACAGTGAAGATATTATCATGTCAAAGTCTTGGCTAATTGATCGAAGTCGGTAGCCTCAGCAGACCCATAGATCAAGGAACAAATAGGGTGGGTAGACTACAATGGGCAACTGCAGGTTTGACATCTACTACAAAGAGAGAATCCACTTCAGATAACCACGTCATTGCTAGGCAGCGTGTGAAACAGTCGAGAGCTGACCTTTACGGATATAAATTAGATCTTCCTAAAAAGGATGGGTGCACCATATTGAGGCTGTAAAGTTAGGCGCATCGTAGGAGCATGAACATATGAAGGTGACACTGCAAAAGAGAATTTCTGAATTATCATTGCTAGGATGATTTTGGCTTCAACCATGGCTAAGTTTTGCCCAACACAAATTCTTGGACCTAATGCAAAAGGAAAAAATGAAGCCAAATGCTTTCGAGACTCAGCAAATCTCATAGGGTTGAATTCCAGTGCATCTTTCCCCCATATCTCAGTGTCATGATGTACAGCAGCAACTGACACATAAAATTGTGTATTTGCTGGAATTTCAAGGTTTCCCAACATAATATCCTTACAAGTTCCTCTTGTTAATGCAACGATCGGTGGGTAGAGTCGCATTGTCTCATTGAGAATCATTGTCACCTGTTCGAATACACATAAATAAAAGAACAAACATGGGAAAAGTTTGCAATCTGTAACCAAGGTTAGAAACTCTAACATAGTGCTATTACGAGAATAGAACTCGGACCTAATTCAGTCTCAAAAGTTATCTAATGACGTGACGATTATCTAAGACGATGTAAAGAGATAACAATTTATTCCCGCAACTAATGTAGGACACTTAACACACACCTCGACACACTTAAGATTGGTTCTGAGAGTATAAAATGGGTCCGATATTGAATAAATCCATAATAGAGATGAGTTTGACTCTGATACTATGTTAAGAAAAATAGACATTAGGTTTAACTCAATATAAGAGCAGGCTCATGTACAAGGTATCCCGCATTCATGCAGAGTCGGGGAAAGGACCGCACCCCAAGGGATGTGATGTAGACAGCCTACACTAATGCAAGCATTCGTGCTTCTTCCACGGCTCGAACCCGTGATCTATAGGAGATACGAAGAGAACTTCACCGTTGACCTATGTTAGGCCTAACTCAATATCAAAAACTAAATCATGGGAGTGAGTTGACGAGATCATATAAAGAGGCGACAACTAGTTCTATTCCCTCGACTAACATGGGACGCTTACAAATAGATAGAGAATATAGACAAGAGACTCTGAGAAGATTGTACTTACAATCTTGAAATCGATCAGATTCTCTGCATTTGGAAGGTTGTTACCGTTGCAAACTCGAAAAACCTCATCTCGAGCTTTATCTTGCCATTTTTGATGCAATGCCAGAAGAAGAAGTGCCCAAGTTAACAAGTTGGAAGCAGTTTCCTTCCCAGCAAAGTAAAATGTCTTGCATTCATTTATGACTTCTTCCACCCCAAATCCATGTTCTGCTTCACTTGCAGACATTAGCAAACTAAGAAGATTCTTAGAATTTTCTCTCCCTTTACTACTCTCAATCAGCTTCATTACTGACTTTCGAGTTTCCTT
Organism: Nicotiana paniculata; assembly: GCA_005239505.1. Classification (NCBI taxonomy): domain Eukaryota; kingdom Viridiplantae; phylum Streptophyta; class Magnoliopsida; order Solanales; family Solanaceae; genus Nicotiana; species Nicotiana paniculata. The sequence goes on from MDKI01248554.1 coordinate 3,077, forward strand.
CTCTAGTTTCCATCTCATCATGTTACTTTGTGGGCAAAAACCTGTTTAGTAAGACATTTCGTATTCATAATTAGTTAGTAAAATTTCTGTAAGCTAAACCAGTAGCGAAGCCAGGAATTTCCTTAAGGTTGTTCAGTCTCTCTACTTTCTTGAAGGTATCCAGGGTTAAGGTCTGCATACACAATACCTTCCCCAGACTTCGATTGTGAGATTACAGTAGGTTTGTTGTTGTTGTTGTTGTTGTTGTTGTTGTTGTTGTTCAAACTTGAACAAAGTAAAAAAAAATCCGGCAAAGGGTGTTCAATCTATATTATATTAAAAGCACAAAGATCTTTAGAGAAATATAGTTCGCCTTTTTTTTAATCCCTTAACAATAGAGTTTATACATGACAAAATAATAAATTTGATTAATTTTCTAATATTTAGGACAATAATTTTCAAGTAAGTATTCCATATTCACCAAATTGTATTTAACATGCGAGGAAGAGTTCCAACTTCCAATCCTCTCAGCCCAACGTGAACAAGAGGGATGCGAATCCTTAGACTCAATTTGAGTGGTTAGAAAGGTATAAAAGTTCTCATACACACATAATTTAGTTCTGTAAGTCTTATTAAAAAATTAATTGCATTAGGAATAATTTAGGTCCAGGTGCAGAGCTCAGTAGGAATAATTTATGTACTAAAATGTAAATACACATTTTACTAAATAGTATAATTAGATATAAACTAACTCAAAATATTTATAATTATGATATTCTTTAGCTCAACATCAAATTCAACAAATACTTTCAAAATGATACATAAGAATTGAATGTCGAATATGGATAGCCACGCAAAGCATGTACATTATAATATAATTTTATTTATAACTCAAGTACATTATTCAAAATATTGTTCTAAATTTTAAATTATATATTCAATTAATATAAATACACGCGCAAAGTGCCTACCATAAGACTAGTATATATTATATACATGTAAAACCTAAAATTTTTAGCAAAGATAATATGCATTAACCTAAATCCAGGAACATAGATGCTTCGAATTGCCTGCAGAATAAGAGATATTTGTTGCTCTTGTGACTCAAATATGCGCTTCCCTTCTTCAAAACTACTCCCAAAAGCTGTTCTAGATATAACCTCAGCTGAGAGATCGTTTAATTCTTTGAAGACTTCTATTTCAATTTCGTCCTTCTCTTCATTTTCCTTTTCCCATTTCTTCAACATTTTGGTAACACTAGTCACAATGTCCGGCACCCAGGCCTAGAATTCTTTACTCCAACAAGCGAGAAGTACAAGTTATAGTTATACAAATTTAAAATAATATAATAATCGTTCAACCAACCGCTTAAACAAAAAATATGCGCTGAATTTATAATAAATATATAATAATCAATATTTATATATAATATGTATATAACCGTTTATAGTCAGTATATAATTTATGTGTAGAAGCTAGAAAAAATAAACTGTGAATTTGCCGGCTCTTTGTGTAGAAAAAATAGCACGGGCTAGTCAGTTTTCGGAATGGTAATTGAAAAATAGTCATCGTTTGCAAAGTCATTGAAAATAGCCACTATTTTGCTGCAACAGAGAAAGTTCCAGCATAATATACTAGAGATTGATGCACCTGTGTATGAACTTCCAACAGATTATGATGGAACTCCAGCACACGGAAAGTTCCAGCATAATATATTAGAGATTGGAGCACCTCTGTATGAACTTCTAGCATATTATGCTGGAACTCCAGTATATTATGATGGAAGTTTACATGTAAAAAATTTGAATTTCAGTATATTATGTTGTAAATTTTTCTGTATTTTGAACAGTGTTTTTGTTCAAATGTATCTTTACATGAAAGTGGCTAAATTTCGATTACTTTTGAAACTGTAGCTATTTTTCAATTAACACTTGTAAATCTGGCTATTTTTGAATTTCACCCATTTGTGTAAAGATCCCTTTTTATTTGAAAAAAATAAAAGGGATTGTTACACAAATAGCCACCCAAATTTAATGTTTACTTTTCTAGCCAATATAAGTAGATTATATATATATAACCGGCTATTTTTAGCTTAAGAGATTAGATGGACGACTATTTGTATTAGTTAACGTAAGAATGATGGATCACCTTAACAATCTCCATGTTGAAGGCCTGGTTTGCAATCCTCCTATGTAAAGCCCATTGTTCACCTCGTAAACCAACAAGCCCTTCTCCAAACAGCTGCTTAGTTAATGGATCAAACCCAATCTTATCCACAGCTTTATTCATAAAAAGCCCTTTAATCATATCCGGGTCGGCAATAGCCAACCGGGGCTTCGACCCAAACCAGAACAAAACGTCTTCCCATGTTTGACCGACCAGTTGTAGTAATGAGGAGCAATCCGATGCAACACGTTGTGATTAAACGGAATCGATTTCGATTCGGCTTTACTTATCTGCCGTTAGATTTCCTCTGAGTTTCCGTAGATCAAACGGTAGCTAGGACCTCCAATCCTTGTTTCCTAAAGTGACTTCCGAACTTATATGGAATGTAAATCACCGAGTAAATGAACTTGAAAAGGAAAGTCAAAAGAAGTAGCAGAATCATAAGAACTGTTAGATACATTGTAAAATAATTTGGGTGCTATTAGTGAAGATGAGCTTAAATTTAAGGAAATCATCATTATATAAATGATTAAGTAGTGAATGATAATAAATTACTATTAAAAGCTGCAGGCGGAAGAGATTAAACAAAAGGCATAAGTTAGTGGGCGTTTGGACATACGAATTGTAAAATTTTTGAAAAAAGGGAAAATAGTATTTGAAAACTAGAGTTATGTTTGGACATAGATATAACTTTGGGTTATTTTTGGAATTTTGTGAGTGATTTGACTGAAAATTTTAAAACACAACCTTTCAGAGTTTTTTTAAAATTTTCGAAAATCCAAGAAAAATTTAAAAATTTATGGCCAAACATTGATTTTGAAAAAAAATCAAAAAGAAATGAAAATTTTCTTATGTCCAAACGGGCTCTTAGACACGGTCAGAATTAGTACACTAATTTACATGATTGAGGCATCTTTTTGTCCAAATATTTTTGGGATCAAATAGAATGGAAATTTTTAATAGTGTTCACATCAAATTAATTCAATTAATTGTACAAGTCAAAAAATTAAAGAACAAATGCAAATCATGTAATAATCACTGCAGATTAATGTACAATCAAGAGCGCTACATTCAATGTCATGCTCATGTGGATATCCAATTTAAAATATTACTTGGTGCGTTTCAAATTAGACGAGGTAGTTTGATTCGGTACGGAATTTAAGAAAAAAAATAATTTTTGAAATTTGTGGTCTTAAAAGTTTAAGGGATAAAAAATTTATGGGACAATGACATCTATATGATTATAAAAGCTTCTCATTAAGGATAAAATGAGTAAAATAAATACTTTAAAGTTAAATTATTTTTAATTATAAAAATATATAATTCTTTTTTAAACAAAATAATAAATAAAGCATGCCATTTAAATTTAAAAAGAGGGAGTAAGAAAAAAGCATAAGTTGCCTTGAACTTGATATGACTCTCGACGAAAGAAGTTGCAAGTTTTCGTTCATTAGTCAATGATAAACCCGAATCACTAGAATATAAAAAATAGGCTTACATTATTAAATATTTTATTTATATTTAAATGTGTGAGTTTGATGATAGTCCATAAATGAGAGCCCAATAATAAGTGTGATAATTGATTACAGTCAAACCTTTATATAATAACCTCATTTATTTCGATAATTTTGTTGGCTGTGAAGTGTTGTTATAGAGGATATAGTATAACATAACATAAAAATCGATTACGAAAAGAATAAAATTTTTGTAGTGAATAATTGTTATATAGAGATATTGTTACAGAGATATCTGAGTGTATAACGACGTGCATTTTATGTTGTTGGTGGATCTAGTGTGACGGCGAGTATAAGCTCAACCCGATGAGACGTGTAATGGGAGAGCTCACCAGGATTTCATTAATTGCAGTTAATTCCTTTTCTAGCCCTTATATAAACATACAATCAGATTTATTTCAAATTATCTGTTGTGACTTGTGTGTGGTAGCTGTCCTATTAACGCCGCCATAAGATTTAGTCCTTCGTCAATCCGTTGTATGGCTCAAACAGATATGTAATTATTCTTGTTAATACAAAAGTTATTATATATAATATCATGTTTGATCTTGAGTTATATTATGTTAATATTCTTATAGGTAGATCATATTGATTATAACATGTAATTAAACCATATCAGGTGGAGGAAAACAAGACCACTATACTTTTACATAAATGCAGGAAGAGATCATGAAAAGGGTGAAGGACCAGAGAAGGAATGTGTGCCATAGCACTTTCACGAATCCTGTTCAACAACAACACTCAGCACTCGAAATAAATATGGGCCTGCTACATTTTCTTGTTTCTTTGATTTTCGATGTGACTCAACAGTCAACTACAGTAGTCTAACTAGCATTAAAATGTAACCGAAGGATGTGGTACAGTGAATGGGGGTGCTTCTCCATTAATCAGAAGTCTCGAGTTCGAGTTCTGAGTATGAAAAAGTCTTTGGTAGAGAATGTTGACTCATTCTCTACCCTCGAAAGGGACCCTATACGCACGAATCCAGATATAGTTAGGCTCCAATATGGATAGCGAACAACGGATGGCAAACCGGCAAAAAAAAAAAACATTAAATTTAAGTTTCAAGATTTGACTGGGCAGCCCCTACAGCTACTACTTACTGGCATGATCGTCTCTGTTGTAGTGTTATGGTACTTTCAATATAAATGGCAATGTCTGTTGCCCATTCCCCACACTCCCATTTCTGATTCTGATTTCTGTCCCCTCTCCCTTAGCTGTCTCAAGCAATAGCATATGCTGGTGTATTCAATATTTCGTAAGCACGGAGTTTAAGAAAAAATAAAAATAAAAAAAATATTTTGATACTTGTGGTCTTAAAAGTTCAAAGGGTAAAAGATTCGCGGCGATTTATTTGTATAATTATAAAAGTTTCTCACTAATAGTAAAATGGGTAAAATTAAATTATTTTTAATTATAGAAATGTATAATTTTCTTTTGTAACAGACTAAAAAGGGAAGTGTGCTATCTATATTGAAACAATGAAAATATATAATATATTTTAATTCTTGAAATTCGTAAATGCTCTATAAAAATAAAAGTGTTAAATATGATGGAAAGTACTGAAATAGTTATAAAAGGAAAAAAGTGTCATCTATTGAACACTATTTAGCCATTGCATTATTTGCAATTTGAAAATTCATCTCCAAAATTTTCAAATATTGAATTTTAATGTAGTATTTGAAATACTGGCAAAATATTGAAAGGCTTATTTGACAAGTATTACACGTGAAATGATATTTTAAACATGCAATTTTTTTCTAACACAATTGTAAGTTTGCAACTTCCAAATACGATTTTTTAGCTTCTATTTCAAATAACTTTTTTTATAACTTCAAACCAATATTGTTAATTGGTTTTGTGTCTCTTTAAAAACTTGTTTTTAGTTTTATAAACCTACCTTTTTTTTTACCCACGAAAGATTAACTTTTACACATAAAAAAGATTTTTTTTTAAAATATTAAAATTATAAAATAACATGGTGTACAAATAATACCAAAATAGTACTAAGAGAACGTGCTATTAAGGACAGAACACATATTTTAACTTCACTTCATTGACCATGCACAGTCAACCCCGAAATATTGAAGGGCAACGCACTTATTACTTATAATTTCAAGTAGGTAGACAGCTTGTATCATCGATCAAGTAGTACAAAATTGGACTACTCAAGTATATGGCCAGAGGCGTAATTAGAATTTTAAGTTTATGAGTTTGAGATTTTAATCGTTTTAAGTTATTTGATTCTAAAATAATAACTTATATAAACCAAAGCTACTAGATTCAGCCGAACCCGCTCTAGCTCCACCCCTATATATGGGGGAAACAATATGACATTCCGCACACAATTTTGTTGGGCCAAAATGGGGTTTTTGGTCAAAAGTGTTTTTGGTAAAAAATTGAGGTATTTGACCAAGCTTTTAGATGGAAAAAAAATGCTTTTGAGGTAAAGCAGAAACAGTTTTTGAGAAGCAGAAAAAACTTGTTTCTCTCCAAAAGCACTTTTCAAAAGTTTTTGGAGAAAAAAATACACTTAAAAGCAGTTAAAAGTTGGGCCAAATACTAATTATTACTCACAAATATTTTTTAAATTAATTAGCCAAACACAAATTGTTTCTCACCAAAACTACTTTTTTAAAAAGTACTTTTACGAAATACATTTTTAAAAGTAAGCTGATTTTAGAAGGTTGGTCAAGTACGGTACTAGACTGTTTTTTAGCATCCTAATTTTAGACCAAGGAACATTCACAACATCACACGTCATTTTGATTATTACGACACATACTAGTGTAGCATGACGTTAATAATGAACGTTCAATTCAAATGTGGAGATGAAAATCTAAAGCAAGAAAATAACAATAGGCAAAGAAAGCAGGTAAAAAAGTGAACTTTAATTTACCAAGCATATGGGACTTGTGTCATTTTTTCGCATACAAACGAGTAGAACCCCAAGTGACTAGTCCATCTACCATATTGTCCTAACTGCATGTCTTGAATATAAAACCAAAATAAACTAAGCTTAAAATGAAGTACGGCTATGAACATAACTTAACTATGTCTATTAGATATGTATATGTATCAAACAAAAACTCTCCCACAAAAATCAAGATGGATTAATGGCATAGAATTTCATTTCATTTTTGCATAATCCAACTAATTCCACTTAAAGCATAGTAGGCTTTCGATCAGAATGATCATCCCAAGGCTCCCCTCTAGTTGCCACACCGCCATACGACGTCGTTGCCACACCAAATCCGCCGTCCATTGAGCTCAAAAGTGCTGAAAATCCATTTGACGAAGTCGCATTTGCATCATTTCCTAAACCAAGAAAATCAAGAGTCGGAGGCTTGTTCCCAAACATCATAGGCTCATGAGATGGACCCATCATCAAATCAGTCCATCGTCCCGAAGGACTATTAGACGGGAGTTGTATCCCGAGCCCGCGTAGCTCTACATCGTTCTCTAGCTTCACACGGGAAATATTGTCCGACGCAGAGGTACTCGACATTGCCAATCCAAGACCACGAAGAAACGAGTTGCTCGACGACGTAGCGCCCATTTGCGCAGCCTTTTGAAGTAATGCAGTGGCAGATAATGCTGGTTGTGTTGTTGAACCATAATGCTGGCTATGGCCGGTGTGATCTTGGAATAAAGTTGACCCGTTATTAGCCGAGAGATAAAATGAAGACGACAACGAGAGCGACATTGGCTCTATGGCGGTCATTTGTTCTGTCCCAATAGCACAAAGAATATCGGAGTAAGACGAGTGGGGGTGCGCAGCTGAAGTCAACGACGATGGAAATACGCTAGCAAACACCTTGCTACTACTAGGACCAGTAGTACTAGCAGTAGTGGAAATTGTTGTGGCTGTGACAGTAGCTGTAGAAACAGGCGTCGTTGTTGTACCTTGTGCTGCTTGTAATTGTACACCAGCTTGATTTTGATTGTCTGCTGGCAATTCTGTCACCCAGAAAAGAACAAAGTGAAAAAGGGTTTATTCCTTCATTCACACAATCAAGAAAAAGATACAACCTTTTTTAAAAATGGAATAAACTTTTGTATGTTCTGAATCCCAATATGCATCACACTTTAACCAGAGACCTTTCACATTTAAAAGCAGAAGCAATCATGTAACTCTTTTCTTTACTCAACGTCCCTCTTTTCAATCCTTTTTCGATATTTGAGCACGTAATAGCTAGCCTTGCTTTTTCTAATTACCGCCATTTTAAAAACAAATTGGCAATATTCTCTTAATATAAAACACTTATATTCACACAAATTTTAGTTATGGCACCTTTCAGACCATAAATTTTAAATGTTTTATAACCACATAAATGCTATGATTTTTTCAAGACCATATATCTCAAAAGTTTCTTTCTTTAATAAATTTGTTTCAAGTCAAACTAAGTAGGACATGAATTCCAAAAAAAAAAAAAAAAAAAAATCAAATTTGGACTTTCAAGTGAGATTGAAAATATTATAAGATTTTGATAACCAAACACTTTAAAAAATTTCTTATGTTCAAACGGGCTCTAAGACAATCTTTTTAAAAACGAAGAGAGTAATTGTATAAATTAATGTTGAGATATTCACACAAGAAGATGAACCACTTCAGGAAAAAGACAAAAGGACACTAATGGACAAATGAGAACAAAAAAACAATTAAAAAAAAGCCCACATCGATCACATGAAGAAACACACCGTCAAAAAAAATAAATTCAAAGAATCTAATTTAAAGTTTCATTTAAACGAGAGAAGCGATTTTTTTTTAACATACTTCTTGGCTTCTACAATATTGACAAATTGCAGATTATGCATGTGCAACTACTCAAAAAAAATACGTAGAATTAACCTTGTTTTTTCCTTTTCTTTTTTCTCCTAATTATTTTTAATTACCTGAACTTTGAATGGACAGGACGGGAGAAAGAACTCCAGTAGATGGAGTTAAAGGTTGTGGTGGGGGACTAGAGGAAGAAGTAACAGCTTCATCAACTTTCACATTTTCCTCAGTATTTGTAATTCTCATTGGTTGAGATCTTGCACTTTCTTGAGCCAATGCATCACAGAATGCCCTATGCGTTATAAAGCTATCCCTCCTTCACCATATAAAACCACAAAAAATAATAATAATTAGTAGACAGTTTGAACGTGCATATTATAAAACTTACAAATAATGAAATATTATTAGGCATTTTAATATTTATTTTACAATTTTTTATCTTCACTTTGAAATAAAGATGAAAAATTAGTTTGAGGATATCTCAAAAAATTAATGATTTCCAAATCATAAAACTTGCAGAAAAATTCTAGTAAAATTCAATGTCTACCTCAAAAATTTCAACTTTCAAAGGTTCATGTCAAGACTTCACATACTAATTTTTTTCAAATTCAATAAAATATTGACCAAATGAAAGGTAGAAATTGCGTAACTAGGAAATATTGAGGATTTTCGTTCCATTGCAATCCCTTAAAGTGGGGTTCTAATATGGAGAAAATAAGAGTATTTGCGGACGTTAAATTTACTTTTATAGAAAGATTGTTTTTGATAAAATCTCAGATCAAGAAAAAAAAAGAAGCAGAAACAACAAGCAGAGATAGGGTGATACAGGTTAACAACAAGATAGGATGATAGAACAACCCCTGTAACTCCATTCGGCAAAAATAAATTCTGCGTACATACTACTCTATCCACGCCCTACTCAGTGGCTAAGCCAAAAAATACTACTCTACCCACGCCCTACTCAGTGGCTAAGCCAAAAAATCAACAAGGGTGTTCAAATTTTGAACATCTTTTGTAAGTGGACCATGCAGGCATATTCAAAGTCTACTTTTAACCAGTAACAAGTATTAATATTTCCCCTTACACGTAGTATAATATTTCGGCAAAAGGTGATCAGTTGACCAACTTAGGGCCAACATAGCTTCGCCCTTGGCCCTACTTATGGAATTACTAGTTTGTTAATTGTTGTTGTTATGGATACAAACCTCAGGCAAGTTCTTGAATAGGAAGAAAAAGTGAGTCAAAATTTACCTAGAAAATAGAGTTCCACAATCACAACGATATTCTCTAGTACCACAAGTCTTCATATGAGCTTTCCAATCAGACTGCACAGCGTATTTTTTAGTACAACGTTCACACTTAAACTTCTTCTCACCATGTTTTCTGCAAAAATGTTTCTTAATTCCTGTAAGATCACCTAAAGCTCTAGACGGATCGTGATGAACACACGTGGCCTCTGGACAAACATACACACGTTTTTTCACTTCTTTACCCGTACGTTGCCGGAGTTTCCAAGGTAAATTATGTCCTCTTCTATGTAACTGTAAATTTTGGTCACGTTGAAACCCTTTGTTACAAATCTCACACACAAATCTGTTTGTTGCCATTAGTGTTTTGGGTGATAGAGCTATCACTTCTGCTTCTGGATCTACAAAAACCAAACATTTCACCCGTAAGCAAACAATAGTAGCCGGTCAATTCATTTTTTTTACGTTTTCTAACCATATACACAATTGTATACACATAAATTATGCATATATTTATATCTCTAATGACTATTTTTAGTTTAACCGATTGAATGAGCGGCTATCTGGGTTAATGCTTCATAAAAATTATGACAACAAAATATTACTTTTCCGTTTCAATTTACCTGAACTTGGGTACGGAATTTAAGAAAAATAAGACTTTTTAAGTTTGTTATCCTAAAGAAGTAAAAAAAAAGTCCAAGCTAAATTAAGAAATCATTTTTTTTTTACGGACCAAAAGGAAATATATATTGAAATAGAAGCAGTAGTATATCCCAATATGGGGTCTGCGGAGAATAACATATATGGAGACCTTACCTCTATCTCCGTAATATAGCACAGAGAGGTAGAGAGAGACGCGAAGTAGAAAGGTTGTTTCCGATAGTCAGTCGGAGGAGAAACGATAAAAAGTGAACTTTTTTGTTTACCTGGGTTACCTGGAAGGTTCCTTTTCTTCTTTACTGGAAAATTTTGTTGGGTAATTGTTTCTTCAAATGAACTGCCAGCTACTGCCATTGATGATGAATTTTCCATCTCTGCCATATTTTTAGGTAAGAAAAACTTGAACTTCACATGTGTTTTTTCAGCTACTTTTCTCTACTTCAGCTCAAATTACTGCCCCTTTTAAGTAAAAATGGGCAGTCAAAATCTTGATTTGAAAATGCTTTTTTTTCCAAACCTTAAATGAAGAGAAGAAAAGTTTTACCAACTAAAATATTTTGCGAAGTTAGGAAAAAATTGAAACTACTGTTTTTGGGAATTGTTTGTGTTTCCCAAAAAAGAGGAAGGAAAAAGAAAAACTCTTATTGAAAGAAGAGAAAAATGGGTAAAGGTCTAATATTCAGACATGGCGGCGTTTATACAGAGAGTGTGAGAGAGAAGAGACTGGTTTAGAAAGCTGTCATAATAGAGAAATGTTAATACAACTCTTTTTTCAAATGTTTTGTTTTTTAATTTTCTTATTTCTTAGCGGCGAAACTAACCATGTGTAGAGTTAAAAGTATCAACCATGGTTAAATTGAAGGAAGGTTTCAGTTTCAGCTGCTTCTTTCCCAAGATACGACTAATGTACCAAGCTCGAGCGATGAATCCAATTGTCCACGTGGCATCATCTGGTTCATTATACGACACCTGTCGGAAGAACTCGGACTAATCAGTTCGTGGTTCAGTATTCTGTCGTTTAGTGGATTTTCGTTTAAGTGGAAAGACCAATTTACCCCTCATTTTACGTCAGATTTCATTCTTGAAATAATATAAGAAAAACTTACAAATATTCAAATCGATAGATACAGAATATATTGCTCATTCCCTTTCTATTTACGTGACTAACAGAGACAAAACTTAAGAAAGAAATAATGATTTTAAAATTTTGTTTAGCGTGTTTAAACATGTCATAATATTTAGTTACACTTTGAAAATTTGTGGACTTAAAGATTCTCTAAAAGCTGATTATCAACTCTAAGATTAGAAATTTAAGTTTAGATTTCCTTTTCTATATTTATAATGGTTCAGTCGTTTAGGGTTTTGTTGATTACTCCACATTAGAATAAAAAAATCTAATATAAAAAAACACAGAGAATAATATAATGTTCGGTTTGGCTCAAAAGGTAGCGTACTATGCATAGCTGGTGCAATGTGTGTACGGTAAAAATTAGGTATGTTTGATTTTATGGGCTCTAAGAGTCATTTCGAGTCCGATAGCGAACCCAATAAACCAAGTTCGAGCCTGAGAATGAAGTATTAGGCTCGAAGATCGAAGTGCACGACGAGTACCTGGGCCGAGTATGACCTAACCCGAGATAATGCCGTTATGGGTTTGTAACAGAATGAGCGAAATTCCGCAATGGCACAAAGATCAAGGCGTGAATTCCGGAACAGATTTGTACGAATTCGTACTAGGCGGTTAAACAGTTGTACAATTAGATTTCTTACTAGGAATAAAAATGTACCTTATTCATGACTCCCCTATTATATAAAAAGGGGAGCTCATTCACTTGTAAACATCATCAATCATTAGCAAAGAATATACATTCTTACTTTCTTGCTCATCATTCATCAGAATTGTTTCTTAGCTCTATTACTCTTATTTTATTGTTCTTATTAACGTACCTCGAGACCATCATAGCTCGAGGCCAAGGATTGCTCACACTCCGGTTTGATCTAGTTTATCTTTAATTTACACGTTTGTTTTCTTCATTATCAGATAGTATTGGACAGATCACGTAACTTTAAGACCTCAATACAAATTTAATCGTACCTCAGATTTCAGGGTAAACACATGTTTGGAATTTATGTAGGTAATTATATGCAAATATAATTTGAACTAAATAGTATAAATTATCTTATCTTATTATTGTCACTATTTCTTTTTTATCTTTTGTTTGAGCCGAGTAACTATCAAAAACAATCTCTCTAGGTTCATAAGGTGTACCTTCATAGAGTATACACTACTCTCCTTAGTGTTTGACCAAAAATTATTGATTTTGGCTAAACCAATATATTTGTATGAAAAAGAGTTAATCTTAATTAAAAATAATACCCGGAAGATAATGCTACGTATGTTATAACCAAGTAACTAATATATTTATCTAAATGGTAATGAATATAAACAACAATAACGATATTCAATGACTGAAAAAGGTGAAGGATGGCATTAAATAGCAACAAATAACAGTAAATAGCATTTATGTAAATAAAACGTATGAGTCACCCGAAAAGGGATGAGATCAGTGGATATTCTTTCTGACAATGATGAATAATTGAAAAACCTTTGAACATTTGAGTTGTTCTTGGATCCAGTGGGAATGCTAAGCAAGAATCCTAGTAAAAAAGTTATTTTTGTATATTTGCGATACGACCAGATTCTCTCTTTCAAAGTCAATGTGTTCTCTCAACCGAATCTTCCCCTTCTATCAATGTATTTCATTCTCTTTATAGGGAACATGTTCCTAGAAACCTTAATAATACAAGTATAGAGAATATCCACTAAAATATTCTTTTTAATGTCCTATCCTGAAACTAGTTGTTTTAACTTTGTTAGGAGTGTTCGGCCTCGATATCTATCTTTGATGACTCCTCGACCTTAACCATTGCTGACTCTTCCATTGTACCCTTCATTGTTGCTTGAACCACTTCGACACATGGCAGCCTGTGAATCATATTCGGTTTCGGTGCCACTACTTCTATAAATAGGGACCTTTGGACCTAGTTTTGAACTTTAAATCCTCTAACGCTTCGAAGAACCAAACTTCTCTCATGCTTTCTTATTCTCTGAATCTTCATTGTTTCATTGACCTGCGCCATTTTTCATTCTCTCCCATTTGTTACTTTTCTCCCATATCATGAATCATGTCAAACATATCTTCGGATGCCGGTTAAGGGAGTCGTGTTACTACCTTGGCAGTGGTGTTTCCTCCTCATGGGGAGAGCATTTCAGTCATTGTTGAGGATGAACATTCCCGTCGATAGAGTAAATATTCCCCCGTAATACTGACTCTTGGTCCGACCTTACCAGAGTACCTGACGTTGCGCCTGGAGTCTTTAAATCGACAATGGAACCTAAGTAATTAGTGGAACTCAAGGCCAAATTCGGCCTTCCCAACCATGTCGAGTTGATCCTGATCAAGGGGACGCGGTACAGGTTTATCGCTCCTGGTATTGAGCTCTTTATGCCTACCCCTTCCTCATCGACTATTCTTTCCCCCTCCTTCCATTGGTGAAAGAATTTTTTCGTCACTACGGTGTCTGCCCTGCCCAGATTGCGTCGTATGTCTACAAGGTTATCAAGATGTTGACTAAGTTTGCCGAGCTGGCCGGGGTCGAGTTGACGTTGCGGCACTTAGTACATTTATTCGCCCCCTGGCTTCTATGGGGTAACAATATTGAACCTACTCCACCGAGGAGGAAAATGTTTGGTGGTGACGATGGACGACAAAGCCAATTGTCAGTTCTAACTTAACTTCTTCTTCGTAAGAACCGAGGACGTCGTGGCCAATGTCAACGACTTTCTTGAAGCTAGGAACTACAATTGCGAGTAACTTGTGTCTTTCTGCGTTTGTTTGGTTCTAAATTCTGAGTTCTTGCTTTCTCCTTTTGCAGCCAATAACCAGCCTTCTCCTTTCTTTGCTCACATCTCTTACTGGGTCGAGCCACTCCTCCCTCATATCGTAGGAATCCGCGATTGACCGGGTTTTTTCAAGAGATTGAAACCTACTCTTCCTTCGACATGTTTTTTTTATTTTTTTATCATAGTCGTCCCACTCCCCATTGTGTGAGTTCATTTTTGCTAACTTGATGTTGTGCCTTTTTCTCAGGCAGCGAATCTTCTCGGAAGAGTCGGGCACTAGTGCCCTCTTTTTGAAGGATTCTTGTTGCGCCTTCAGTTTCTATCCCTGTTGCGAGCACTACGTCTTCCATACAGATCTCGACCTCAGCTTCCACAGTCTGAGAACCCGTCTCCGTTCCATTTGCCGCTTCTGCTGCTCTACTCTTTTCATTGGTTGATGAGGACGATGTCTCTCCTGATGACTGTGGTCTGATGCCTCATAAGAGGAGAGCCGTGGATACGGAGGAAGAGAGGAAGATAGCCGTCGATTTGGGGGATCGTAACTTTGTTCTTCGGGAGACGGCCACAGTGCACATTGAAGTGAACCCCAAGGTAGGTCCTGAGGCCCTGCCTTAGAGGAGGTGACCATGCATTTTGCGGGTCCCACGGTTGAGGGCGAGGTGCATGAATATGGCATTGCACTTCCAAGGCGAGAAAAGGCCTCGTCTTCGGGGCAGTTTGATACGTTCATAATACTTCTGGTAGTATCTACAACCACAGTCCTTTGGCATCTTCAAGTTTTTTCTTCATGATGTGTAATATGGGATTATTGGAGGACTCTACTTCCCCGTTACCCACTGGATGCTTCGGGGTCAATAGTGTCCTCCTGATATGCCATTTCTCGAAGAATTCGACGATTTTCTTTCCCATGCACTAGAGTCCGTTGTCGCAGCTGATATCCATAGGTAGGCCGAATTGGTAGATGATGTTCCTCCATATAAAGGTGATCCCCTCTTGTTACCGTATTTGGGTGAATTCCCCTCTTCCACCTATTTAGAGACATAGTCAGTTAAAACCAAAAGGAATCGTACATTACCTCGCTCTGCTGGGAGGGGGCCCATAATGCCCATTCTGCTGGGACGGGGCCCATAATGTCCATTCACCATTTTGTTGAACGACCATCGGAGGTGACCGAGTGGAGGTGTTCGCCTGCTTGGTGAATCATTAGAGAGTACTTCTGGCATTCTTCGCATTTCTTCACGAAGTGTGAGGCGTCCTTTTTCATGGTGGACAAATAGTATCATGCCCGTATGAGGCATCTGACGAGTGCTCGACTACCGGAGTGAGCATCGCAATGGCCTTCATGGACTTTTTCGAGGACGCGCTGGGTATGGCTCGCAGAACTTGTACACACTCGGGTGTCCATTCGAGGCCGTTAACCTTTTTGAGCACACCAATAAATTTGTGACATCTATCATATGACCGCGAGATGAATCTTGATAGGGCGGTGATTCAGCCAGTCAACCTTTGGACTTGCTTCTTGGTAGTCAATATTTCCGGTATCCCTTCGATAGCTTTGATTTGGTCTGAGTTGACCTTGATTCCCAATGAGACACTAGAAAGCCCAAGAACTTTCCTGAGGCTACGCCAAACGCACATTTCTCTAGGTTTAGTTTCATTCCGTACAGTCTTAGTATGTCAAAAGCTTCCTTTAAATGGTCGGTATGGTCCTCTGCCTTGATGGAATTGACCAACATGTCGTCTATATATACTTCCAAGGTCTTGCCGAGCTGTTCTTTGAACATCCTCGTGACCTATCTTTGATATGTAGCTCCCCCTTTCTTCAGCCCAAATGGCATAACCTTATTACAATAAGTTCCTTGGTGGGTGATGATCGTGGTTTTCTCCTGGTCCTCTTCTTCCATAAGTATCTGGTTATAACCTGAGTACGCATCCAAGAAACTCAGCAACTCGTGTCTAACAGTTGTGTTGATGAGTTGGTCGATGTGTGATAACGGAAACAAATCCTTCGAGCATGCTTTTTTCAAGTCCGTGAAATCCACACACATCCGCCATTTCCCATTTTTCTTTTGGACCGTCACTACGTTGGCGATCCATTTCGGGTACTTTGATTCCCTGATGGAGCCATTTTCGAATAGTTTATCCACCTCCTCACAGACGACATCATTGATGGTAGAATTGAATTTACGTCTGACATTCCTTACTGGGGGTAAAACGGGTCGACGTTCAACTTGTGTGCGGCGATCTCCTTGGGTATGCCCGGCATATCTCCATGGTTGAAGGCAAACAAATCTCCATTAGTTATTAAGAATTGACATAATTTACCTGGTTCTCAGAGTTTGCAGCCGATGTAGGTTTTTTTGCTAAGTCGTTGAGGTTTAATTGAATGGGTTCAAGGTCTTTTATGGTAGAGTCCACGACTTTGACCATTTCGAGATCCATGATCACGTCCATGGGGTCTTCTTTGGTCAAACTCGACCTTGTTAGTTGCTATGCCTCTTTTTCCTTGTCTTTTTTCTGTTGGTTTGTCTTGTTGTCCAAGGCAATGCGATAGCATTCTCGGGATTTACGTTGTTCTCCGTATATGCTAAATATTCCCCAAGGTGTTAGGAATTTGATTAATTGGTATAGGCCAGAAAGGATGACTCTCATGGGATGTATCCATGGTCTTCCCTTTATAGCGTTGTACGCAGTGGCCTAGTCCATGATGTGGAATGTCGTCTCCAGTGTCGCGCTATCGGCCAAGACGGGGAGTGTAATTTCTCCCGATGTCTACTAAACTGCATTATTAAATTCGATTAACATGATGCAGCGTGTCACTATCTTGTCTTCGAATCTCATTTGGGTGAGGACTCGGATATGAATAATACACGCTCCATTTCCCTCGTCCACCATGATACGTTTGACATCGGTATCTAAAATGCGTAAAATAATGACAAGGGCATCATTATGATGGAAAGTCAAACCGTCAGCATCTGACTCGTCGAAGGTGATACTTTCTTCAAGTCCGTCGTACCATTCGCGGGTGATAGATCTCTTGAGCTTCTGAGTGGTGGTGAATTTAATGTCGTTGATAGAGGCATTGTCGTTGCTGCCGATGATCATGTTGATTGTACGTGCTAGTGATGGCGGCTTTGGCGGATCTTGGTGTTCACGTTCTCTGGCGAAGTTGCTTCTCCCCTTGACGCTTATAAACTCTTTGAGGTGTCCCTACCGCAACATGTTCACAACTTCTTGCCAGAGGGCGATGCAATCTTCTGTTTTGTGAACTCGCTCTTGGTCTAACTCACAGAGGGCATCAGATTTTCTGGTGCTCGGATCGGACCTCATCTTTGGCAGCCACTTTACCTTTGTTCCGAGTTTCTCCAGAGAATAAACTATTTGTGTAGGTGATATGCAAAAATTTTGAGTAGATAATAAGGGGGCATACCTCTCTCGTTCCAGTGAGTCCCTGTCCTCAGCCTGGATGGGCCTTCCTCATAGCGGAGGGAAGGTGGGGCGTAGGCCCTAACATATGGCTTGTGTCATTCTCTGTTGGATCGTTAGATCGGGCGGTCCCTCCTGATGTTTTCTCTTCTTTCTTTTCTGTACTCAGGTTGTACCGAGATGAGCCAGTGGGTCGGTCCGTTGAGGTCATCCTCATCTGCTCGAACTTCAGCACAGTAATCATTGTGGATCTCGTCCCATGTGGTTGGAGGATATTTCGTCAATCGGCTCAACAGTTATCTAGTTGCTCTCGAACTACCTCTACTCAACCTGTTCTGAAAGGCCGCAACTGCCATCTCCTCGGACACGTTCGGTAGATTCATCCTTACCCTGTTGAATCGGGTGAGGAAGTCCCTCAATCCTTCTCCTAAAGACTTCTTGATGGAAAATATATCATTTACCCCTGTTTCGACCTTCTTGGCCCCGACATTTGTCGTTACAAACTTATCAATCATTTCCTCGAAAGTTTCTATAAAGCGGGCTGATAGCTGTGTACCATATTAATGCCCCTCCTGTGAGGATTTCGCCAAATTTATTCAGCAAGATAGAGGACACTTGTTCCTTGGTGAGGTCATTTCCTTTCATGACGATGACGTAATGAGTCACATGATCTTCAGGATCGGTCATTCCATCGTCTATCTTGAGGTTGGGCGGCATTTTGAAGGTCTTTGGTATGGCATGTGGGGCTGCTTCTTCGTTGTACGACTGTTCTACGAACCTACCTGCCTCCCTCTTTGGCAATAGCTTAGGGGCGCCCAGTATCTTGCCGACTCGTTCTTGGTGTTCTTTCATTTGATCTCTGAGTGCTTTATTGTCATTCTCCATTTCCTCCATCCTCTTTAGAACAACGGCGGGGGCGTTGTCACCTACAGTGTTAGTAACATTGCGAATATACCTGGTGTTAGAGAGTCTGGTCAGTTGTTATCTGCTAGTTGCACTGCACAGGCTCTTGCGGTCTCTGTAGTTGTGCATGGAGTGGGTTTGTGGAGCACGCCTACTAGCGTATCGTTTAGCCATGCTTTGAGGAGCTTTTAAATGGCTGGTGGCGCCCTATATTCTGTGGACGTGGAGGCCCTTTTTCCATTAGGTTTTGTTATGCTACAATAGGTAGGAGGCGACCACTCATGCCTAGGGGAGGTTGTGGGCGTCATGTCCTCGCCTATTATTTCGCAGCTCTCGTTAATAGCATTCATGAGGTTGCTAGGGAAATCATATGTGGTTTTAGTCCTTTCTCCTTGGTTATCTGTCGTGTAGGTATTTGTACGTGCAAAGAAAGAAGGAAATCTTGGGGTTTGTGAGGTCAGTGACTCGAGTTAGCTGTAGATCTAAAGCAAACAAAAAAATTAACTAAGAAATCCCATAGACGACACCAATCTGTTTGACAAAAAAATATTGATTTTGGCTCAACCAATTAGATTTGTATGAAGAAGAGTTAATCTTAATTAAAAATAATACCCGAAAGATAAAGCTACGTATGTCACGACCAAATAGCTAGTATTTTTATCCGAATGACAATGATTACAAGCAACAATAACGATATTCAATGATCCAAAAAGGTGAAGGATGGCATTGAATTACAACAATAACAATAAATGACAGTTATGTAAATAAAACGTATAAGTCACCCGAGAAGGGATGAGATCATTGGATACTCTTTCTGACAATGATGAATAATTAAAAAGCCTTTGAACAATTGAGTTGTTAGATCCAATGGGGATGCTACGCAAGAATCTTGGTAAAATGATTGTTTTGTTTATTCGCGATAAGACCAGATTCTCTCTTTCAAAATCAATGTGTTCTCTCAACCAAATCTCCCCCTACTATCACTGTTTCTGCTCTCTTTATATGGAACGTGTTCATAGAAATTCTAATAATACACAGTAGAATATTCTCTTTAATGTTCTATCTTGGAACTAACCATTTTAATTCTGTCAGGGGTGTTCGACCTCGACATCGATCTTTGTTGATTCATCGACCTTAATCCTTATTGACTCTTCGACCGCGACCTTCATTTTTTCTTGAACCACTTCAACACATGGCCGCATGTGAATGTCTCGCTAATGCTGTCATGGCTTAAGTATTTTCGAGATAAATTTTGACCAATACACTCAGACCCCACTTTATTGAATTACATTGAATTATTTAACAATAATAATAATAATAATAATAATAATAATAATAATAATAATAAACATTAAGCGTTTTAAAGACCAAAAATCATGTTAAAATTAGCAATTCTGGGACATGAAGAAGTCGGATTTAAGTAGGGAGAATTCTAGGAATTTAACTAACAATGTAGGAAGAGATTTGGATGAATTAATTGCTAGTTTATCCAAAAAGTGAATGTATGAGTGCCACTATTTTCGGGGGCATACATTTTGAGGTCGGAGTAATAGAACGACTGCCACCTTGAATAAAGGATAAGGACGGTGGACCATAAGGAGTCGTTTGGTAGGGAATAAATAATAACAAAATTATTAATACACATATTTTTATTAGAAATTTTTTGATTTATTGGACTAAAAATGAAATATATGGTATATAATATAGATATATATTTGTATATACTAGATAAGATGAAAACATTTTTATTTCTAATTTTAATGTTCGATCTAACAGACTGCGAAGGAGAAAGGCATTTTTGTTATTTTAATATTTATCTCAAAATTAATTAGTTCAAAAATTAATTATTTTACTCTTAATATGAGATAAAATAATATTCAATTATGAGATTAATTACTTTTTGAATTACTAATTTCGAATTCAATAATTTAATTAAACATAAAAAGTTATTATACCTTATCCCGCGTATCAAACGACTTCTGAGGAACAAATCTACACTCGCTTGTCGGTTTGCCAGTGACGTTGGTGGTATTGGAGTAGGGGCCAAGAAAGATAAGTAAAATCTGTGCTCTCAATTTATTTTATAATTTTATAAAAGCAGCGTTTATATTAGTTTGCACAAGTATTGTTAGGTTATATAAAAGTAATACTCCATTTAATTACGGATATCAATATAGTAACTCTAACTATATGATATACCTTTATTTCTTGTGGTTTGTTCTGAAAAAAAATGTACTCCATACATATTACTATATGAAACTCTTTTTAGTCTCGATATACATATTTTTGTCCTTATTAATAGTGGCGGAATCGCCTTATAAAAAGGACACCAAAAATATATTATATAGGTAGGTAAAAGAAAATTTTATATTATATATATACTATGTATTGACTCTCCTTAATTTTTTGTTATATTTATTTTTATATATTTTGACATTCTTCAATGAAAATTTTGGCTCTTAGTAAGTGAGCGTATGGACATAAGAAGTGTAAAATTTCGGGAAAAAAATGAAAAAAATTTTCAAGTGAAAATTATATTTGAAAATTAGAGTTGGTGCTTTGACATTAATACAATTTTGGGATGTTTTTGAATATTTATAAGTGATCTAAAGTGAAAATTTTAAAAAATTCATAAATTCATTTTCAAATGAAAATTAAAAATTTATGGTCAAACCTTGATTTAGAAAAAAAGTAAAAAAAAAAAAAAAAAAAAAGAAGAAGAAGAAAAGAAAGTATTAAATTTTTTTGGCCAAACAGGCCCTAAAATGCTCCAATTATAAAAGTGAATAAGTACAATTTTTCATATTGATTTTGGCCAAGTCAAATGTAGAGTCAAAGGACGAAATAATGGACTACTGTATCATTTTGGTACACTGCGTGGCAGTTTGTGTAATTACAGGCGTACTGTAGGTCCCATTCTGTTGACACGCCGCTGACCAATCTGTGCTATTTAGCCACCTCGTATTCTGTGTGCTGAAAAGTCTACTCACTACAAACCTCATCTTTTCGTTGAGTTCTTTTCTTTTTTTCCGAGTGAAAATATTTTTGAACCGTTAATCGAAAAATAATCATTATCTATAAAGTTATCAATTTTTTATTTTATTTTACTGAAATACAAAAAAATTACAGTATGATATACTGGATTATGAGTATAAACTTTTAGCATATTATGTTAAAATTATAGTGCAGGATTATGAAACTCATGCATATGACCCCACTTGTGAAAAACTACCGGTTTGTTGGTATTATTGAATGAAGCTCTTGCATATAACTTTCAGCATATTATGATGAAACTACAGTACATTATATAAAAAATTCGAACTCCAACATATTATGCTGGAATATTTCAAATTTATTCATATTTTATCTTTACAAAGAGTGATAAAATTACAATTACTTTTGATACTATGGCTGTCATTCGATTACCAATTGTAAATCAGTGTATTTTTTAATTTCACCCTTTTCGATTTATGTAAAATTTAGTGGGCTTTTGGACGTACAAAATTGTGAAACTACAGAAAAAAAGTGATCTTTTTTTCAAGTTAAAAATGATATTTGAAATTTGATATTGTTTTTGAATATAAATACAAATTAGAGTTTGTTTTATTTAAAAAAAATCGAGTGATATGGAGTGAAAATAATAAAAATAACTTTTTGGAATTTTCCGAATTTCAAAAAAATCCTGAATTTAACTTCAAGTTGAATTTGAAAACGTCATGGCCAAGCACTAAGACCAGAAAAAATGGGAAAAAATCGGAAAAAGGTGAAAATTGTTACCAAACAGGCCGTTAGGAGTTTGGATTTAATTTGGTTAAAAATTAGTACTCCCTCCGTTTGATTTAGGTGAGGCAGTTTGGTTCGCACAACGTTTAAGAAAAAAAAAATTTAAAATTTGTGGTCTTAAAAGTTTAAAGGATAAAGATTTTGTGAAGCCATGATATTTGTGTGGCTATAAAACTTCTCATTAAGGGTAAAATGAGTAAAATGAATAATTTAAAATGAAATTATTTTCAATTGTAAAAACGTATCATTCTCTTTTGAACGAATTAATAAGGAAAGTTTGTTATTTAAATTGAAACAAAGGGAGACTATTTTATTTGAAGTTGAAGTAGGAAACTATTTTAAGTTAAATTTGAATTTTTCTTTTCTTTTACAAAATTTTAATATTTTTCTAGTGAAATTCCTATTTAAGCATAATTTTTTTATTTTAAAAGTCTTTTCAAATTAAATTGTCAAATTCATGTCCAAAAGCATATGATTCACCAAATAATAATTAAACCCTCTAATAATTAATTTTGGTAATGAAATAGAATAAAACAACGAGTAGGGAGATATGGGGAAAAAGAACTTTTTTCTTGGAAAAGGGTAGATTACACATTGCACGTGGAAGAAAAAAGGAAATAAAAAAATACAGTACAAGCTTGTTTTTTAAAATGGTTAAAGCCAATTAGTTGTCTACGTAGATAGAAATCATATTATTTTCAAATTTCATGGAAAGACAATCACATTTCTGTTTCTCATCCACATTTTTTTTATGCACTACAACAATAACAACTCCAAATCCAATAGAATTTCACAAATAAAATATGAGAAGAATATTGTATACAGATCTTATCCTTATCGAAGAAAATAAAAAAAATAATTTCAATAGACCTTCGACTACACTAA
Organism: Nicotiana paniculata; assembly: GCA_005239505.1. NCBI lineage: Eukaryota > Viridiplantae > Streptophyta > Magnoliopsida > Solanales > Solanaceae > Nicotiana > Nicotiana paniculata. The sequence continues at coordinate 26,324 of MDKI01248554.1, forward strand.
AATTCACCTTTTGAACCTAATTAACTATTCGTAAAGAGGAGTTGCGAGAAGCTTGCTCAACCAATGCACCCACATGTTCTTCATAACTGTGGATGCCTACTTCAAGTCTTCAACTATATCACTATTTCAAATAATCTATTTATATAAAACTATATTTAAAATTTTAATGGAAATCTATGGGTGCATACAACATAACTTAGGCCTGTTGTTTTAGTAGAAGTGTAAAGTATTTTAACCCTATCATTATATTTTGATCGAACGTTAAATGTAATATGTTACATCTTCGGAATATATAGTAGCTCAAATTAACTATCAAAGGTACGTTTAGTTAAGTTATTTGATACTTCATCTGTTTTAATTTATGTGTCTGGCTTTCTTTTTTAATTTGTTTAAAAAGGAATGCTTCTTTATATATTTAATAACTCTTTAAGCCCAACATTACAACTGACATATTTAAGACCACAAGATTCAAGTATATTTCAGTACATTATACTCATCGTTAGATTAAGACCACATAAGGGCTGTTCATTTGGATCGGATATCCGAAATCCGAACTGATCCGTTCAATTTCGAATTGGATCGGATATCAGATCGGATTCGGATTGGTATAATTTTAGTACGATCCGATCCGATCTGATCCGAAATTATTAGGGCATGTATAAATACTTGTTACACTTCATAGTTTCGTATGTGAAAGTACGCCGTGAGTCAATTGACGTAAGCTCTGAAATGAGATCATCTCTAAAAGTACAAAAATTAAGTTAATCATGTTACCATGGAGGTTTAGAATATTTAAGATCATGGACTACAAGTACCAAGAGGGTTGGAAGGCTTAGAAGCTAAACAAATTGAAGAAAATAAGTTTCGTCGAAAGTCGACGAGCTTGGAATGCTATAACATGTACTTTAGGATGAGACTATGGCTCAATACATTATAAGGAGGTTATTCTATGAGTTATTTTTGTCGTATTATAGTCGTGTGCTACGTTTTGAAGCCAAGCAAGTTGTGGAACAAAAGTTGACAAATATCTTCACAAGTTACATTCATAATGTGCTGAAAATTAGGTCAAATATAACTGAGATTTTCTCCCAATATACCTGGAATTATTGGATGATCTATCAACCAAATTGAAGATCTATGAGTCTAATTTCCAACGCATTAAACCGTTCGTCTATACGACGTCGGAGTAGAGAGATATTCGCGTTTTAGCGAGACTGCACCAAACAGTTCTCTATGGGACCCACATAGGCGGTTTAGCTATGTTGATATATATAAGACGCCTCAACCTCGTTTTAACTCATTATTTTTCAGTATATTCAGATCCTAGACACCTAAAAACACTCTCTCAAGGTTCTCTCATGATCCAAGACCCAAATAAAGGGCAAACAACGCAAATCAAGTGTCCGAAATCCCGTCGCACTAGTAAGCTTCTTGTTCTTCTTGTTGTTGCTGATTTTTAGGTGGTTCCAGCTCGTGTGGGAGGTTGTTTTAAGTGGTTTAAGTTCTGTAAAATACTCTCCCAAGGTTTCAATATCAACTCTAGGTTATTTCAAGTGTTTCAAATGGATTACATCGTATTTCAATCTATGGTGTTGTACTGCCATTGAGGGCTGTTGTAAGCTAAATATAACTTGGATTTCAACTTGAAGCTACTGTAGGAGGCATGTGTATTTTGTTCTTGTAGGTGCTTAAGGTTATCTTGATGTTTAATTGGTTGGACTAGACATGAACTAGTGAATAAAGTTGCTAATTGAAGAAAGTTGGAGTTGTGGATTATTTCCTTTGTTATAAATATATGGTATAAGGATGGAATAATTGATGAATTACTACATTATCATATTAATGATGTTTTTAAGTTAATTTAAGAAGTCTATAAGGGGTGATATCAGTTATACGGATTCTGATCGAGCTTGCCGCTCGTCGTGAAGTAGTTGTGACTTGTTGTTATATGGTGTCTTGTTATTGATATTTATATGTTGCTTGATTTCTCTGGCTAGTTTGTTGGTATATGGTATTGAAGGAGGGCCTTATTACAGGGGAAATGCTGCCCAAATTTATGTAAACGAGTTACTAGCTTAAGTTACAGACTTAGCCTTTGGTCAACACTGATTTTGAATTTCCTTATGCTATGATAGATTGAGTTGACTTGTTTGAAGAGTTTCTTGGAAGGTATTAAGGACTCAACTTGGTTAAGATATGTTAAGGCACTTCCTTATTTCTTTTGGCATGATCTAAAGTGAAACGAACGTACACGATACACTATTTCATAATGAATCTACTCCTAGCAACTAAGGTTGTCCATGTTGTTCTTTTCTTATAAAGTTATCCTAAGAAACTATGTATGATCCTTGAATCCTAGTGAAGTTCATTGATGGTATGATTTCCATAATGTTAATCGAAAGTGCAATGAACTTACGTCACTTTGAAAGGTTTAGAACGTGATTCCATGAGTCCAGCATGCATTATATATGTATCTATTTTACTCTACCGAGCCACGCTAAAGTCGCCGAGTACGGCACCTATTGTGAAACCACATATCAGTTGGGTTTTACCGAGCTCCATGTGGCCGGGTACGATTCTATCGAGCCTTATGATGGTCGTGTATATTTTTACCGAGTCCTCTTCGAGGCCGGGTACAATATGATGATCATGATGCCTACAGAGGCGTATGTTTTTAAAGTTTATGTATATATATGTATCATGCATTTCATGTCAGTATCCCTCAGAAGCGCTCAAATGCTACAGGTTATATCTCCTTTATTTCACTTTACATTACTGTTCTTATTTATGCTTTTCTGCCTTACATACTCGGTATTTTATTCGTATTGACGTCCCTTTTGCCTGGGGACGCTGCGTTTCATGACCGCAGGTCCCGATAGATAGGTTGACAGTCCTCCTTGTAGGCTATCAGCTCAGTGGAAGGTGTTACTGCACTCCACTTGCTCGGGGTTTCCTATTTGGTCAATATGATTGGGACATGTATTGACTGGAATGTCGGGGCCCTGTCCCGACCTTTATGATATTTATGTACTCTTAGAGGCTTGTAGACAAATGTCAGGTATATGGATACTTGTATGGCCTTGTTGGCCTATGTTTTGAGTTTACAAATGATCATATCAGCCTTATAGGCCCGTATGTCACATGTATAAGTTTCTATATTATGTTAGGTCGTCATATGTCTAGCATTCCCTTATGTTTTAATTCGGTTATGTCATGATGACCTTTTTGGCACATTTACTCATGATAGTACGATAAGAAAGATATGTTACATTGGTATTCGGTTGAGTAAAGTATCAGGTGCCCGTCGCAGTCCTCCGGTTTGGGTCGTGACAATACTAAACTTTAGTTTCGGATAATTAGTACTTCCTTTACATTTTTCTCCAAGTTATTACCTTTACAATTGATGGATTAACTTTATTCGCACCATAATACTCTCGTAATTGCAGAAACATGAATTTTTCTTACTATATTGCCTCTTTTACAAAGAAAATATACATATAAGTTTGCAACTCTGAGGCATAATAATCTGATCCAAAATCCGAAAATCCAAAATTCGATCCAAAACGTGCTAAATCCGATCCGATCAAAACTTTAAAATCCGATTCGATCGGATATTAATTCGGATCGGATTCGGATTGCATTTTCTAGATTCCGAAATTCGATCCAGAAAATGCTAAATCCGATCCGATTCTATCCATGCACAACCCTAGACCACACAAGATTAAAAAGTCTTTTTTATATTTTTTGAAATTTCATTTTTAGTCAAATTAAGATACTTAAGTTAAAACGAAGGGAATATTATAAGAAAGGCAGAATACATCGGCAGGCCATCAAACTTGTCATCACTTTTCACTTTGACACTTTTTCTTGAGTATGTTCCACTTGAACCCATAACAAGGTTATTACTGTGCCACTTAGACACAAAAAACACACGGGGCACCATGTATGGGAATCACATATGTGTAGCGCGTGAGGGTTCTAAAAAAAGCTTTCATAGACTATTCCAACGGTAATAAACCCCACCCACGTTATTTTTTCTTGTTTTTAACCCCTTTCTCCATTGTTATCTTTTCCCAAGCCCTAAAAAAGCCCTAATTTCTCTCCATTTCAATTGAGCTAAATTATTCATCAAGAACTGAAAATCGAAGTTTTTTTTTTCAATTTGAAGAACTCCATCCTCCTTTGTCGAATTATTCACGTAATCTTTCATGCTACATCTCTTAATGTCTGTTCGAACAATATCCCAAAATGGAAATTGTTGAATATCGTCGATGTGTTCGTCCAAGTGAAATAAAATTTCATGGAGTGTTGCTAACCCAGGAAGAAGGTACTTTGTATGCAAAATTGGAAAAGTAAGCCTATTCCTCAACAAATTCTTTATACGAATTTTCTGTCATTGATTTATATCAGGTTTTTTTTTGAAGGACAATGGGGGAGGTAAATATTTTAGATGGTTCGAGGACGAGTTTCCTGAGCAAGCGAATAGAGTTATATGGGGGTTGTTAAAGAGAGTGAAGGCATTTGATCAAGATAGAGATCAAGCAAGAAAATGGAGGAACACAGTGATGTTTGTTGTTGTTGTGGCGTTAATAATATGGCTTTATTCATGTTCTTGCTCATGTTGATGGAGTGAACCTTGTTGATGGACTGAACCAAGTTTCTGGGAAAATGCAATTGTAATTTAGGCGAGTTAATTGGGGAAAATACAATTGTAATCTGGGAAAATGTTCTTGCTATACTTTTGTTCACTGTTGTACTTGGGATTTAGGGATCATATTTGTGTAATTGATACTCCAAAATCAATGCAATGTGTCTTTGTTTCTGCCTTACTTTATTGCTTAAAATTGGTGTTACAAATACTCTATGTAGAGAAGTAATGGAACAATTCTTCCAAAAGCTACTTAGTGCAGCAAACTACACTCAACACTTGAGTGAGTTTTTAACAAAAACTACATTCAACAAAAGAAGTGATGCCTATTATATAAAAGTGCAGCATAAACTTGAAGATGTGCTGCCTATTACATAAAGAAGTTCTGCCTATTACAAAATAAGTGTTGCCTATTACATTCAACTTGAAAAGGTGTTGTTGGTCACTATTTTTTTTTGGCTAGTTTATCCATGATCACTTGAGTTGAAGACTGAGATGGTGCTTGTGTTCCAACTTGGTTCCTTCTACTTGCACTCATTTGTTGCAGTTGCGAAGTAGTAATTGCATCTCTCCCATTCCATCTAACTCCTGGCAGCCTAATTCCATCATCCAGATTCACATTTGTGTTGCTCCTTACTCTAGTCCCATGGTTGACAACCCTTTCACTTGACAAACCGAGCTGCAATTGGCATAAATAAGAAAGCCAATCAGAAACCTAAGTAACCAGGCTAAAATAACTAACCAAGATGCATAAACCAAAAACCAATCCAGAAATCAGCCTAAGTAAATCATAAAGCTAATCAGAAACCTTACATTAAGTACTGTCCTTCCAGTTTCTATGTTAGTGTAGCATCCAAATCAAACAGTTCTTGCCTTTTTTTCTCCTGAAGCAATAGATGATTCTGGAGGTTCCCTTCCCCTTTCCCAGCAGAAGAAGATCCTCTTGCTGCTTTTGGTTTTGGGGCTTTTCCCCTGGGAGCAGTTTGAGGGAGTGCATATGGAAATGCACCTTTTGTAGGTCTAACAGCTGCACTTGGTGCCTTTGCTCTTTTCTTGGGAACAATTGTTGTTCTGTCATCACAGACTGAACTCCTTTGAGTTGGTTGACTTGATTGAGTTCCTTGTGCTTCTTGTCTACTTGAAGACCCTCCAGGTGCACTCTAAAATGAACAGATACATACAATTAATTTAATCTTAAATGATTAATATAAAGCGAGATAAAAATATATCATACCTTTACTCTACATGCTTTTTTTCTGTGGCCTACTTGATGACAATGTGAACATGTCATCTTGACTCCTTTTATGGACAACTTTCCCCATTTGTTCTTAGGTCCATTCCTGTCCTTCCTTCTGTTTTTTGGGGTTTGCCTGGCATTGGCTTTGGGGATGGTGGTTCAATGGTAGGATTATTACTCTCAGGCCACATATCAGATTAGGAATTGGTTGAATGAAATGTTCATAAGCCTTCAAAAATGTTTCCTTTGTGTATCCATGCTCCACATATTGATCTGGATCATCTTGTATGTGATAGTATGCACACACAACATGTTCACATGGGATTCCTCTCAACCTCCAAAGTCTACAACCACAAGTCTTCATCCTAATGTCAACTATAAACCTCAAATCTCTTTTTTGACTTCAAACCCATCCTGCCCATTCCATATAAATTGACACTCTCTAGACAAATCCTTATTTTCTTCTAAGGTTAGACAAGCCATAGGTGATATATCTGAAATCCAAGTTTCAGCAAATTTTATCATATCAACCTGTCTAGACATGATCTTATGCCTAATCTCCTCTAACATGGTAACAATACTTTTGTGCCTAGCAGCCAATATCCATGAGTTAAATATCTCACACATGTTATTCTCTACTATGTCATACCTGGAATGTTCTTAAGAATGCCCTACACCATGAATCTCTTGGGTACTTCATCATATCTTCACAGATAGTAGAGCCAAGTTTCCTCATGTTTGAAATTTCATTGTTGTACTTAAACAGATAACTGGCCTTTGCAACCCTCCAGAATTGTTTCCTCCTTTCTTCTCCCTTTCATTTCTTAGACCAGTTAGACCATATGTGCCTTGCACACATTCTTTATTCTTCCATAGGTAATAACTTCTTAAATTATATCAAAATAACCTGCAAAACAGTATAAACAAACAACATTAGAATTAAACTATGAATCAAAACAGTATATACAAAACGTTTTACCTTTTGCATATCCGACATTACTGTTAAGCCATGTCCTTCACCAAGGTTCAAATCTTCTTTCAAGTGACTGAGGAACCAACTCCATGAATGTTTAGTTTCATGGTGTACAAAAACCCAAGCAATAGGAAAAATTTGTTGGTTCCCATTTCTTCCCACAACCACTAGTAATTCACCCTTGCAGCTTCCCTTTAGGAAACAACCATCCAAACCAATGATGTTCCTACATCCTTCTTGATGGGTTTAAGGTCTCTTAGTGTTGTATTTTGATGATCTAACAAACTTTATGCTTAGAACCAGATAAAGGACTTGATGCATGCCTGGTACAATCATTCAGCAACAGACTCAAAGTAATCTGGACAGTGTACTCTGTGGATCCACAAGAGACAGTTTCGGGACCTGATCCCTTGATGTTTCCCTAGAAAAAGTACAAGTCAACTCTACAGTTGTAAAGAAGCTGCAGAAAGTGACTTCCTGTAACTGTGCACGCTACAGTGCAGAAACAGTGCAACAGTCACTTCCCATTGGAACACGTGTGTACCAACTATGAATAAACATCATCATTGGGATGTCTTGAATATATAGTAGCATGGTGCAAGGAAAAGAAGACATTCACTTGATCATTTGCTAAATATTCTCTCAAGCATTGAAGAGTTGAACTTGTATTGAAGTCTCAAGTGTGTCAAGAACAAGAAGACAACTCCACTACGGACCAGTTCCACTATGAGTCTAGATGTGTCCTAAGTTGAGTTGTAACCTTGTATTTTGTTCTTTATTGTAACTCCTATCTTGATTTATTAGAAGCCTTGTTTTAGGAAACACAAATCATAAACCATCTGAGTTTATGTTGTGACTAGAGTTAGTCATAGGTTAAAGTCTTTGTAACTAGTGAGTGACAAAGTGGCTTGTGATAAGTGTATTACAAGTTAGTGTGATTGAAGTATTTGTAATAGAGTCATTACAAAGTAGCTTGTAATAGTTGAGTTACGAGTTAATGAAGTTGAAATCCTACCAGCGTAGGTCATGGTTTTTGTCCCCTTGTGTTGGGATTTCTCCATGTAAAAATCTTGTCTCATTTTCATTCTGTTTCTAGCAATTAACACTGAGGGAACATATATAGGACTAGGTATCTATACAGTGGTGGACTCGTATAAACTATCAATTGGTATCTGAGCAGGTTCTTTCTAAAATGTTAACACCTAGAAAGGATCTCAAATGGCTGCTCCACCTAACTTTGAAGAAGGACAATCAACCTACATACCTCCTAGATTTAATGATCAGTATTACGGATGGTGGAAGACTCGTATGCATGATTTTATAATGGCAGAAGACTCCAAGTTGTGGGACGTCATTTGTGATGGTCCATATGTTCCCCTGAAGAAGGTTGGAGAAGAACCCGGTGTGATGGTGCCTAAAACCAGAAAAGAATACAGTGACATCGACAGAAAACTGTAGAGAAGAACTTTCATGCCAAGAAGATCTTGGTATGTGGTATAGGACATGATGAGTACAATAGAATCTAAGCTTGTCAATATGCCAAGGAGATATGGGAAGCATTGCAAACAACACATGAAGGAACTACTCAGGTTAAAGAGTCCAAGATTGACATGCTCACCATTGAGTATAAGCTATTTAGGATGAAGGATGATGAGTCTATACAAGACATGCACACTAGATTCACCTCTATCATAAATGAGCTTCACTCACTAGGAGAAATAATTCCTAGAAACAAGCTGGTACAGAAGGTTCTTAGTGTTTTACTTGGATCTTGGGAGAGCAAGGTGAACGCCATCACTGAAGCCAAAGATCTACAAACTCTAACCATGGAGCTAATTGGAAATTTGAAGACGTATGAGATGAAGAGAAAGAAAGACAGTGAAAGAAGAGAACCAAATAAGGATAAGAACCTGGTGATCAAGGCTGAAAACAACGACTCAAGTGAAGAATATAGTGACATGGCCTATCTCACTAAAAGATTTCAAAAAATGGTTCAAAGAAATGGTGCCATACCGAGGACAGGCAGTTCAAGTAAACCAAGGAACTGTGATCTCTGTCAGAAGTGTGGAAAGCCAGGGCACTTCATCAAATACTGTCCACTTTTGAAGCAAGAGCCCTACAAACACAACTCTGACAAAACTGCAAAAAAGAACCTGGTTCCTGATAAAAAATTCAGCCGAAAAAATGCAGCTGACAATGTTGTGAAGCAAGATCTTGCTACATGGGGACACTCCTCCAGTGAATTAGAAGAGGAACCAAATGCAGGAAACAGTTCCATGATGGCAGTAGAAAACGAAGCAAAGGAATATGATTCGTTGTCTGCACTAATGGCCTAGTCTGATAATGATGAAGAGGATGACAATGATGAGGTAAATATCAGGGATGTTTAGAGAAATATGAAGTCCTACTATTCTAAGAAATTAATGTCATTTGAAAATATTCTAGTTGATTCATACTATAGTTTAGTTGATGATAAGGATGTCTTGACCATAGAGTTAGGAGATGCTGAGCAATCTAGAGATGATCTAGTGGTATGTGTGGTTGATTTAAAAGACACCATAGATAATTTTGAAAAATAAAAGCAAATCCTAATTGGAAAAATAAATAGTGTAGAAAATGAGATAGGTGACTTGATGGTAGTGGTCGTTGACCTGAAGTAGACCATAGAGAAATTTAGCAAAGAAAAGAACACTCTAGCAGAGAAAATTGCAGTTACTGAGCAAGAAAGGAATGACTTGTTGGTGGTAATCACAGATCTGGAGGAAACAATTGAGGAAATCAAATCAGAACATAGGCTTGTAAGCATTGATAAAGGGAAGGAAGTAGCCAGTGAGACACACATCAAGCCAGAGAAGGAATTGAATGACATGAAAACTAGTTTGTGTGGTGAACTAGAGAAAAATAGTCAACTTAAAGCTGAATTGGAGAAAGTAAAGATGGATCTTGAGAAATATCTTAAATGGACCTAGTCATCAGATGTTGTCACTGCCATGTACTTCAATAACATTAGAAACAGGAAGGGTGTTGGGTTCCAAAAGGAGAAAATTCCTTACAACCCTCACAACAAATATGTCACTATTCCTGATAACTGGCTTTGTACCCACTGTGGGAACAATGGGAACTTCAAAGAGAACTGCCAGGCCAAGGTTCAATTTGTTCAAAAAAAACAAAATGTTTATTGAAAAAGTGACTATTAAAGAGGACCAGGTGCCACTTGTAAAAATCGTATCTTGCCTTCATGGACTAGAAAAGCTCTTATCCACCCTTTTCCTCAATACAAGGGATCCAAACTTGTTTGGGTTCCTAAATCTAACCCGTAATTTATATGTGCAGGGACCAGTGAGAGGAACAGGACTACAATGGATCATGGACAGTGGATGCTCAAAGCATATGACTAGGAACACCATGGATTTTCTCTCACTGAAAGCCCTGCAAGGAGGGGATGTATCATTTGGCAATGGAAAAAAGGGATATATCCTCGGTGTTGGAAATGTTGGAAAGTCTTTTTTTCACTCAATTGAGAACGTGTACTATGTATATAGGCTGAAGTACAGTCTCTTGAGTGTCTCCCAAATCTGAAATAAGGGGAACAAAGTAGAGTTCTTGTCTAAATTGTGCACAGTTACTAGTCTGGTAACTGGGGAAGTGGTTTTAGTAGCCAAAAGGTACAAGAACATCTATGTTACTGACTTTGAATCTCTGGAAGCTGGTGATATGAGTTGCTTGAAGGCAGTTGATAATGTTGCAGAACTGTGGCATAGAAGATTGGGTCATGCAAGCTTCTCACCTCTGAATAAATTGATAGAGAAGGACATGGTTCATGGTCTGCCAAATTCTAAATTCAAGGAGCACAAAGTATGTGATGCATGTGCTAGAGGAAAACATGTGAAATCATCCTTTAAGCCAAAGAAGGATGTTAGCACATCAAAACCCCTCGAACTCCTTCACATGGATCTATGTGGTCCTATGAGAATACCAAGCAGAGGTGGAAAGAAGTATTTTTGTGATTGTAGACGGATATTCAAGATTCACCTGGACACTGTTTCTCATAACAAAAGATGAGACCTTTGAGGTATTTATGGCCTTTGTTAAGAAAATCCAAGTGAAAATGGAATTGAAGGTAACTTGCATCAGATCTGATCATGGAATAGAATTCGACAATGCCAAATTTGATGAATTTTGCAATGATAATTGGATCACTCATAACTTCTCATCCCCAAGGAATCCTCAGCAAAATGGTGTTGTTGAAAGAAAGAACAGAACTCTAGAAGACATGGGACAGACTATGCTTATTGACAGTGGAATTGCCAAAAATTTATGGGCAGAGGCAATAAAAAATGCGTGCTATTTGGTGAACAGGTGCATGATCAAGTACCTCTTGAACAAAATCCCTTATGAGCTACTCAATGGAAGAAAGCCTAAGATAACTCATCTGAGAACCTTTGGATGCAAATGTTATGTTCTCAACAATGGGAAGGACCAACTTGGGAAGTTTGATGCAAAAAGTGATGAAGGAATTTTTCTGGGATATTCTTCTCAAATAAAAGCCTACAAAGTCTACAACAAAAGGACACAATGTGTGGAAGAAAGTGTTCATGTGATATTCAATGAGACACCTTCTTCGAACAAGGAAAGAGACAGTGATGATCAAGATAATGAGCCACTTCTGGTTCCTGGAGAAATATCTGATGTCTCAAATGGCAAAGCTGACATGATGAGTTAGGTGAAGGAAGCAAGTGAATACAATACAACATCCTCGTCCACTTTACCAGAGGAACCTGGTACCCAATTACTACTACTGAAGTTGAAGAAAGGGTTGGAGATACAGTGCAAGGCACTCCACAGGTAGCTGAACGAGGAATGCAAGGAAACCTATTTGATTTACCCAGTTCCTCTACCAATCAGATCCAAGTCCTAAACTGGAAACACAAAAACTCTCATCCACTTGACAACATAATCACCCCCTTGATTCTGGAATCCAAACACGATAAAAACCCAGAAATTCCCTAGCCTTCTTATCTCAAATAGAACCCAAAAATACAAGGAAGCCCTGAAAGATGCATACTGGATTACAACTATGCAAGAGGAGCTGCATCAGTTTGAGAGAAACAAGGTATGGAACCTGGTACCTAGACCATCTGATAGAACCATCATCCGCACCAGGTAGGTGTTCAAGAATAAGCTGGATGAAAATGAAAATACTACAAGGAACAAAGCAAGGATTGTTTTCCAAGGTTACAACCACGAGGAAGGGATCGACTATGATGAGACGTTTTCCTCAGTTGCTCGCATGGAAGCCATCAGGATCCTCATCACATTTGCATCACATATGGAATTCACATTGTTTCAAATGGATGTGAAGAGTTCCTTTTTGAATTGTTTTCTTAAGGAAGAGTTCTATGTCAAGCAGCCTCCAGGCTTTGAATGCCATGTGCATCCTGAACATGTATTCAAATTGGACAAGACTCTATACAGATTGAAGTAGGCCCCTAGAGCCTGGTATGAGAGGTTATCCAAGTTTCTCTTGGAAAATGAGTTCACTCAAGGAAAGATTGACAATACATTAGTTTTGAAGAAACAGGGAAGGAACCTGCTCATTTTTCAGGTTTATGTAGATGACATCATATTTGGGGCTACAACAGACTCACTATGAGAAGAGTTTGCCAAACTCATGGGCAGTGAGTTTGAAATGAGTATGATGGGGGAACCAAACTTCTTCCTGGGTCTTCAAGTGAAGCAATCCAAAAAGGGGACCTGTATCAGTCAGCAGAGATACATCAAAGAACTGCTGAAAAGATTTGATATGGAAGCATCAAAGGTGATTAACACCTCCATTGTTATTGCTACCAAACAATGTATCGGGGCATCATTGGATCTCTACTCTATCTCACTGCAAGTAGGCCAGACATTGTATTCAGTGTGAGACTGTGTGCAAGGTTTCAATCAAATCCCAAGAAATCTCATCTGAAGGCGGCCAAGAGAATTCTGAGATATCTTAAGGGCACATAGGACCTGGTTCTGTACTATCCTTCAAGTGACAATTTTAACCTTGTTGGTTATGCCGATGCTGATTATGCAGGTTATCTGGTGGACAGGAAAAGCACTTCTGGAATGGATCATTTCTTTGGATCATGCCTAATCTCATGGGTACAAGGAAACAAAATTTCGTTGCCCTCTCAACAGCTGAAGCAGAATATGTCGTTGATGCATCTTGTTGTGCTCAGCTGTTGTGGATCAAGCAATAGCTGGAAGATTTTGGAGTATACATTGATTGTGTACCACTACTATGTGATAACACTAGTGCTCTCAAAATGGCAAAGAACCCGGTTCAGCACAAGAGAACCAAACACATTGATGTCAGACACCATTTTCTCAGAGATAATGTTGAAAAGGGGCTCATTTGCATGATATTTTGCTGCACAGAAGATCAAATTGCAGATATCTTCACCAAAGCTCTGAGCAGGGAACACTTTGAGAGAAATAGGATGGAACTGGGTTTAATGAAACCTAACTGAGAACCTGGTTCTCCTCACATGTCTATGAAAGTCATACTCAGGTAAAAGTCAACTAAAGTGTTTTCTGACCTAGCCTAACTCACATCAATACCATTACAGGTAGACACACATGATGATTATAGAAGCTAAAGGTACAACGTTGGAACTGCAAAAGAATAGGTCAAGAACCTGGTTTCGGTACTACAGGTTAGTGGTAATGTGTTTTTCTCATGTTTTTCTCAAAAGACAACAAAATTAATTTAACCGCCACATCATCCGACTTTTCAGAGTCTTTATGTCACGTCCTATCTCTCAAATCACTTCACTTCCTCTGCACGTTTTGTCTTTCCCAAAATCTACCGCCATTTTGAATTTCGTATGAACCCGTACCTCTCCCCCCCCCCCCCCCCCCCCTCTTTATTACCCATTCTTCCTTAACGTACTATCACTCCTTCTGAATCATTCTTTCCCATTAGAACCCACTCTCACTCATCCCACAATATCCAATGAACAAACCTCTCCATCTCCTGCTATCCACCCCACTCTCACACCACCTGCAAGTAAGCTCTCCACTAACCCTGATGCCGTTGTACCCACACCTAATCGTCACCTCCTGTCTCCATTACTTCACCTTCAAACCCTACTTCTCTTCCTCCTTCTAATCTAACTGAAGCGCCCTTGGAAGGTGATACACCTCAAGCATCTGAGGTTTCTGAGGAGGACCCTGATCAATATTTAAACTCCTCCATTCTCGATTCTGTGACTCCCATGGAGTCACCAGAAAAAGAATCAGCTCAAAATATCATGGCCACGAGAGTCTTACGAATGAAAGAGCCTCTTCTCTTCCTGGGTCTCAGGGGAAGGAAACTCCATTTCTAGGGGATAAGGGGACTATGATTTTGTTTGAGTCTCCGGTTCATGAGTCTGTCACAGAAAAACCTGTTGGAGAACATGTTTCTCCTTCAGCAGAAATGAACCAGGAACCCATCTTCTTCACTAAAACCTTGGAGTTTGTTTCTCCCATTGATGTTCCTTTTGACGAAGATGATCAAGATGAAAGTTCTCAGTGCTCGTTTTAAGATTCGAAAACCAGAAGTTATCCTGAGTCCTCATAGAAGCGGCCTTCTACTCGATTTCAGAAGAAAAAGGCTCTCAAATCTGCCTTGCAGAAGAGCAAAAAGAGTCGTAAGAAGAAGAAGAGGTTGATGAAGCAAGGGCATGTTGTGGCTGACAAGGATATTCCAGTGGTTGAGGTTGATGAAGCTGATGAAGAGGAACCTAGTTCCTTAGTAAAAAGATCTTCTAAAGTCCAGAAGTCTGTAGTTGGAGTTTCCAAGGAATTTGCTGAAAAACAAGGTGCAACATCTGTGAATAGTGGTGGCAAATCCAAAAAGGTTGTGGTTGAGAGAGAGTTGTCTGCGAGTGGTACCGTGGAAGTTGAGCGTGAGAAAGGAAAGTCTAGTGAAAGCTTGGAAAATGAAAGCAGGAAACTGTGGGAGAATCTGGTTCAATAAAGACTATACCAAGTGACAATGGATTTGGGCAGGAGCGATTGAGAACACAAAAAGTCTTTGTGGGGTCGCATGTTTGACCCAGAAATTTCGGACATGGCAGGCATGAGGCAAGTTTTGGAGATGGTGGAATTCCAGCAATGGGGTCATTTGTTCAAAGAGGAAGTGCCTAAGGTTATGAAGATGAGGTGCAAAACTTCTATGCTACTCTCTTCACTGTTGTAGGGGACCATATTTGCGTGCTAGTAAATGGAGTTGATATTGTGCTTGATGTTGTTGCATTGGGAAAAGCTCTCCAGGTTCCGTGTGAGGGGATGTACTCGGTCAAGAGTTCTTGTGGAGCTAACTTTAGGAGGGCTATTGTGAAAGAACAAGCAATCCAGCAGGGGGAACGGGTGCATAAGAAGGATCTAATGTCGGTGTATCAGCTCCTCTTTGAATTGGTCAACAAGGTTTTTTTACCCCGTGCTGAGAGAAGGTCTATTTCTTCCAAGTCTGACCTGGTCTTGATGGAAGCTCTTGATGAGTTCACACCCATAAATCTGCCAGCCATTATGATAGAACACATGCAAAAGGTGGCGAACTTTCAAGATGGCAATCATGGGCTTCCATACGGGTTTCTCCTCACTCGAGTATTTCACTTCTACAAGGTGCCTCTGACTAACCCAAAGGTAGGAACCCGCAATCATACCTTCCCCAATATCACTCTGGAAGAGTGTGAGTGTATAGAAAAGGCTGGGGGAAGCACCTCGACCATTTCTCAACTGATTAATACTCAAAATGCTGCAACTGATGGGATCAGACAGCTGAAGGCTCAAAATGCTATACTGGAAACTCAGCTAAGTCAAGCTGCTGAAGCACCTGGTTCTGCTAGTTCTTCTCATGAAGAGGTTGCCCATTTGATAAGGAAAATGCTGAGCTTAGGCAGCAGGTGGAGACCTTACAGAAGAAACTGCTCGAGTAACATATGTCTGCAAATGCCTGCATGGACCTGGTTCTCAAAACCCTTGTTGCATCCACTTCCAAGCCTTCCTCCTCTAGTGCCCCCTAGGATCCTCTCAGTGTCCAGTTGTCCTATCTTGTGATGTTTTGTGTTTGTTACTTTTTTTTTGTTTTTTTATGGCATGTTGGATTCCACTGTTACTGCTCCTGATACAACAGTCCAAATCAGTCTTTGCTTTCATAGAAAATACTTCTATGTTTTTATTACTATTATTATGAATGAATCAGCTTCTCTTTTGCTAACGACAATGTCTGTTTCCTTTTACTTCTCATTTCTATCATGTTGTGTGCACACATGGGGCATGAGTTAGCTGTGTTGAACTTCTTTATGCTTTCTGCCTGTTTATGATTTTTAATGATGCCAAAAGGGGAAAGTATTAAGTTAACTTAAAATTGAGGTAGGGATTAAGGGGGAAGCATAGAGTCAGGGGGAACATATGGGGTCCCAGGTACTTTATTTGGTCAAGTTAGGCTCTATAACTTGTCATCAATTTTAATAGTTTGTCATCATCAAAATGGGGAAATTGTTGGGTTTAAGGTCTCTTAGTCTTATATTTTGATGATCTAACAAACTTTATGCTTAGAACCAGATAAAGGACATGATGCATGCCTGGTACAATCTTTCAGCAATAGACTCAAAGTAATCTGGACAGTGTACTCTGTGGATCCACAAGAAATAGTTTTGGGACCTGATCCCTTGATGTTTCCCTAGCAAAAGTACAAGTCAACTCTACAACTGTAAGCAGCTGCAGAAAGTGATGTCTTGAAGATATAGTAGCATGGTGCAAGGAAAAGAAGACATTCACTTGAGAATTTACTAAATATTCTCTCAAGCATTGAAGAGCTGAACTTGCATTGAAGTCTCAAGTGTGTCAAGAACAAGAATATAACTCCACTACGGACCAGTTCCACTACGAGTCTAGATGTGTCCTTAGTTGAGTTGTAACCTTGTATTTTGTTCTCTACTGTAACTCCTATCTTGATTTCTTAGAAGCCTTGTTTTAGGAAACCCAAATCATAAACCATCTGAGTTTGTGTTGTGACTAGAGTTAGTCATAGGTTAAAGTCTTTGTAACTAGTGAGTGACAAAGTGGCTTGTGATAAGTGTATTACAAGTTAGTGTTATTGAAGTCTTTGTAATAGAGTCATTAAAAATGGCTTGTAATAATTGAGTTACAAGTTAGTGAAGTTGAAATCCTACCAGTGTAGGTCGTGATTTTTGTCCCCTTGAGTTGGGATTTTTTCGCGTAAAAATTCTGTCTCGTTTTCATTTTGTTTCTAGCAATTAACACTGAGGGAATTGATATAGTACCACATCTCTATACAGTGATGGACTCATATAAACTATTACTTCTAACCAACCTTTCTTAAGTGCATCAAAAAATACAGAGAAGTATTGAAATAGGTTCTTTCCAGGCTCAGACTCTCTGTCAATTTTCACAAAACAAGACCTGCGAGGATTGGTTTCCTTAATACTATCAGCATACAATCCCCCATAAACTTTCTCAGAACAATTTTTTTGGCTCTATAGCTATAGTTCTATCAATATACAATCCCAACTTCTCCCTAACTAGTTCTTGAATTTACCAGATTCTCATATAAGGAGCAACAATAAGTTCTTTCTTGAATTTATTGGCAATGTATTTTGAATTACACTTCTTGTTGGTGTTTAGTGGTTGACATTTATGAACAGGATGGTACATTTTGATCATGAAGTCACCAAAATCTCTATCAACTGAAGCATACAACTCCCACTTGCATTTGTTTGATTTACACTTCACCCTTACCCTACCATTCTCATTTGGTTTAAGCTTTAACTGAACTTTATACTCTATTACATAATCAACCACTTCCTTTCTAAACTCTCCAACATTCTTAAATATCATGCCCAACTCAAAATTTTCCATTTCACAGTCAGTGCCATATCTAACCTTTGTGCTCTTTATTTTACTTGGAAGGTCAACACCAGGCTGAAAATCCACCTCTACCTCTTCATCAGTATCATCACTGCCACAATCAGAACTGTCAATGAACTCCTCATCACCTCCTAATCTGCCAACATATTTCCCTTTTTTGTTTATTGTTATATCTTCAAAACCTCTATCAATTCCAACTTCTCCTACGGGCACACTAGCAGTTTCAGGTTGTTTCTTCCTTCTGGTAGCATTCTTTTTAGTTCTCCTCTCATTTCTAAAGGTCCTAGCCTCTTCATCGACTTCACTATCATCATCATCAGGAAGTTCTACAAGATCTGACTCACTACTAGCTACCTCTTCTTCATTATCCCCTTCTCCACCATTCAGGTTCTCTACACTAGCAACTTTCTCTTCCAAATTAACACCACTAGCAGCAGCCTCTTCCCCACTAATTACAGTATCATGTGGAGGCTGTTCACTTGGTTGTGGTCCATTTATACTGATTTCACCATCTTCTGTTGTTGCCCTAGTTGGATTATTAATTATGTTGTTACTTTCTTGAACAGCCTCTGGCCCACATAAATACCTAATTGGGACCACACTATTAGGAATTATCTTAACAACATGTGAAATGTATAAGTCTAAAATATCCTCCTTAAAGTAACAAGCAATATTATATAGTTGTTCATCATTTTCAATCAAGACAAATTCTTTGGACTTAGGGTTAAGGACATAAAACCCCCAACAGTTGCATAACCCAACGCCCTTGTGTAATATTGAAGTTCAAAGAAGGAGAAATGGTCTTTGTCAATAGAAATATATTAGTGACATATTTCGCACCTGGAGATTCGGTAAAGATTCCACCATGGTGAAAGCGGACAAGAATGTATTCCTCCACTGACATGATTTTAAATTAAAGTGAACAAAAAAAAGCAACACGTGAGCACAAAAAGAAAGATTCGACAAAAAGAAATGAAAAAACCTATTTTTGTATCTACAATTCCCAAAAACACCTTTACTAACAAAAAAACCCTAATAAATAACTAAAATCTCCATAAAAGATTAACTCGACACATACCGGTAAAAGAGTAATTTGATCTCTTCCTTGACCTTCTTGTTGATAGAGCAATCGATTTTGGAAGGAGAAGATGATAGAGGGAGACGGTAAATAAGATTAGGTTTTTTACTGTCGGATGTAACGATTAAAGGTAATTAAATGGGTTGGGTCTTTTAATTTTTAACGCGGTCTATTTGAGTTGGATTTACCCGGTACACATGGATCTTACCTGGACAATAAATCCATATGGAAGAAATGTATTCGTCGGCTATTACACGTTAGCAGCGCTTATATACACGCGCTTGACTTATAGTGGCCCGTGTATTTTTTGTGTCTAAGTGACACAGTAATAATCTTGTTATGGGATTCAGGTGGAACATAGTCAAGAAAAAGTATCAAAGTGAAAACTGACAATAAGTTAAAGGGTCTGCCGATTTATTCTGCTTATAAAAAAATTTATACGTCAGCGTATCAAAAGTAAACTCTTCTCAGTTGAAAGACATATGCTATTTTGCTTGTCTTATCTCAGTCTGCTCTTTTTCATTACTTATTACAATAGATCATTTCCTTATTAACAAATTTATATAATTACATAAATATAAACATTTAATATTTATCAACATAAGTTTTAATTATCTTATACTCAGATAAAAGTTCTCCCTCAGTGTCCTATTATTCATAAGAAATACTGATTGTTGAAATACTGAAAGTCCAGTGAGGCCTCACTCGACAATGTTGTTTCATTCTATGGCAGTTTTCAAATTAGCACCGGTTTCAACATATCATCTCGCTCGATTCCAACTGACGTTATTTTTTCTTGGGATTTTAAAAAAAAGGAAAGAATGTAATTGAATCTCTTAACTGCAGGCACTAATAATGGGCGGGAACCTTTTAAGGAGCAATCTACATAATTTGTAAGAAAAACTTAGATATTATTAAAAACTACAAAAAATAGAGAACATAGATAAATAAATTTATGTTATGAAATATAATATTGTATAGTAGATGTTTATAACTCCTAAAGAAGTTACTCCCACTACTCTTCTCAATTATCCCCACTACTTCTTACTATTATGATTGTAACTCTCACACCTCTATAACCTCCTCCATGATCTTCCCCCATGATCTCAATAGTTAATACCATGTTCATGACATCCCTTTGTATTACCTATATCATCCTATAAATAGAGGGTTTGGACATCATATTAAAACACTTTAATAGATAGAAGAAATAATAATCTCTCTTCTCTTGCTCTCTACATCTTTTGTCTATTTTCTTGTTTTATGTTATTGCTTTTCAGCACGAATTGCTATATTCTTCTTATATTTTCTATAAGAGATGAAAGCCTTCCATGAGAGCAACAACCTTGAATCAATTTGGTTGATCCTATGAAAATCTAGGCATCTTGTATGCCATATCAATGTTTTTGCTTCTATTATACAGGGAGTATCATTTTTCAGTTTTCATGAATTTTACAATTAACTTACTTTAGTATTTAAGACTTGGTCTAATTTGTCTTACTTAGCAATTTAGTTTTATTTGTGCAGATGTATATATATGGAGTACCTATGCTTTCGAGTTGCAAACAAGAGCATATTCTAATGCTTTGACATCATCTTCCATATGTACTGCTCCGACAGTTTGCAAGCCAAGATTATGAAACTGTTAACTATTGAGAAGGTTTTTAATCTTATAAAAATAATAAGAATTTAAATTTATGTTGTGGTCAAAATAAATTTTGTATTGCTAAGATAGTTTTATTCCCTTTATATTTGATCATGAAGATATTTGTGAAAAAGATCAATGTGAACTTTCATTAAAGTTCGGGGGGGAAAAAAACTGATTATAGAAAGTAGTATATCATAATAGGCTCAACGGCTAGTCCACTTGGCTTATTATGCCATTGCATGATAATAAGGCATTTGGTTTGATTTGTGGTGCACAATGATGATAAGAGTTGGTTCAAGTCCCAACTCATTATGACATAACATGCCTTTAGATAGGTAAGGCATTGAGTTTGAGTCGCAATGCACCATATTGATTATATAATGATGACTAATGAAAATAATGTATTTTTCATGAAAATAGCATGAAGTTTGTCCCACTTGATTTGCTCCATTATTGAAGTGAATGTTATAACGGTGCATAATAAGTCTAAATGAAGACAAGTGGTTGACAAATGAACGTGAGTGTACCAAAGACCAAAATAATATAGTCATCATTATGGTAAATGTAAAAAGGAGAACAGTAAGGGTTATCAAAATAATCCTTCAAAGGTGAAGGAATTGTGTATCAATATGGTCTGGAAACATCAGGCACACTCAGACGATTTTAGTCCATTTTTTTGAAAGAATACGACTTGTGATAAGCATTGTAAATGCATGCTCATTCCTGAAAGTGAAGATATATATGTGATGAAAAATATGCATAAGAATGTGCTTATGCATGGTTATATAAATACCACAACTCACCTCTAAAGGAGGTTTGAGAGAAATAAAGATAATGAATATTATAATGTGGTTACATGAATATGTCATTGGCCGCGTACTTGTGGTACGCCAAAAAAATATTATGTCATGCCTTATAAAAGGTTATTAAAGACAAACTTAAAGCAAGAATGGTTTTGCTTATGATGACTTCGACCGTGACAATATTATGATATGATTTTCTCCGTCAAGGAGATATTTACTATATGGATGGTGTGATAAAAGATCTTGTAGTACGAAATCAATTAAGAGCTCCGGAAGAGCGAATTTGTTACTACCCGGATTAATGAAATTATTCTTGACATTAATATTGTAGTAAGTCTCAAAAGAAACTTCTTGAGTTTCAAATGTATTAACCAAAGTGATTGGCATATTGAGACTATAAATGAAAGGAAGATTGAATATCTTCATATTACAATAGTCATATCGGGTAAATATGAAAGGTTACCCGTCTTTTCTTCCGTTTGTACTACAGATGTACAAGCATGACGATGGAATCACATGCCATAGTAAATTAAATATTTACTGAAATAAATATTAGTTGGCATGACCGGTTGGTCATTCCGGTTCAATTATGATACGAAAATTAATTGAGAATTCACATTGGCATATATTGAAGAAATAGAAGGTTCTTCAAGAATTCTCTTGTGCTGCTTATTCTCATGATATACCAGTTAAGGTTGGGATTGAATCCCTTGATTTCTGGAACGAATAGAAGGTGATATATATGAGCCCAGTCACCTGCCATGTGGACCGTTTACTATTATATGATTTTAATAGATACATCTATTGTATGGTCACATGTGCATTTGTTATCAACTTGCAATTTGGATTTTGCAAGGTTGATTGCTCAAATTATTAGAGCACAATTCTAGAATATAAATATGATAATTATCTTGGTAATGTTGGTTTAAATAAAAGTTGGTTTAGCAGAAATTGTATGCCTCCAATTAAGCTAAACCATTGGTTATGAGGATAAAGATTCCAAATAGAAATTTGGTATGATGTGTATTATTTAATATACAAGAGCACTTGTATGCATCTAGCCAACAAGTTATGATAACTTCTTCCTATTAGAATTTGTTCAGGGTCAGGAACCAAATAAATTTCATCCAGAAATATAGATGTTCTATAAGATTTAATTGTGCCATCACAATGCACAAAGATGTGTTCCCAAAGAAGGTTGGAAAATGTGTTGGTGATCCCAACATTAGGGGGAGAAAATGAGTAGCTGAAAAAGTAATCATGGAACGAATTATTATGAGTGTACTTAGATCCTCGTATAAGAAAATGTGAACTTGAAGTTCAAGTGATAATTCATTTGCAAAATATTGTCAGGCGTATTTGCTGACCCAAAGCGAAATGTTATATTTCAGCTGCTAATGCTCCAAATAGAATAAAGTCAATGACGAACATAGCCTATGGAATGCATGAAGCGTAATAGACTAATCGGTTCCAACGATAAAACTCCTTGAAGAAGGAATGGAGCAAATGATAAAGATGGTCATACTAAGGAGGCAAGTGCTATGTAAGAGCACCGTGACATAAAACTTTATAAGATTTCATGGAAGAGGCTCAGGTACCTGAAAATAATGAGATCTCGATAAGTTATGTCTTTATTGTGTGTTGATGGAACCGATGTAAAATGTTCATCGATGATATTATTGATATAATATAGCGCTCAATATTATTAATATTGACGAGGATCTTGAGCTCAAATTTGTCATAGAATTTGGACAGATAAATGATTGGTCAATCAAATAAAAAATACGCAATCAAGATTAACTTCACTTGGAAAACGTGAAGTTTTGGACTGATAGTCCTAACACCTGAAAGTATAAAGCCAGTGGGGTAACACAAGATTTTACGTAAATGTCCTGGCATTGATAATATGAAAACATGTTCCCTTGTGGTGGATACATTTGCTTTCAGATTTTAGTCTGGAAATACTCGATAAATTTGATATACGTATATAAAAATCATTGAAGGATTTAAACTGTTCTGAAGCATATTAATGTTCCCGAGAAATTCATTTATAAAGCTTCACAAAATCCTTATGTGGATTAGAGCAACCATGACGTATATGATTTATTTTTGTGTCTATTGAAATTGGTGCACTGTGTATCTTGCTAGAACCATGAGTATAAAAATATGCTAGCGAGATATAGTTTATGATACTTGAATACTATTAGTACTACATTGCAAAAGGAATCCTTGATATAGATTTGTTTATTCTAACAAATGTCAAGGTTTGTTGTTTATGCAAATGCAGGCATTTTCTGAAGTCCGTTCTTCAAACAATCTATTTGTATGTGAGAGTACTGCCATATTATTATTTCACAAGGCAGTCAATTGTTGATACTTATTCAAGTCATGTCAATATACTATCAACTGAAAAAGCAAGTGACTCAACACACAACAAATATGTGACTTTTCCTTGAAGAGAAGATTCCAATAATAGTGAAGGCGATGATATTTGTTTATCTCAATTGGAAGAAGGATATATTAAAGGAGACGGAATAAAGCATATGTTTCGCAAAGTTCTTTATCAGACACAATTTTCAACGAGCGGTTAAATAGATGTTCGACAAATTTGTTCGCTTGATAATTTGGTGTTCTGTTCCGTGAAGCATGAGCAACCTCAACATTTGAGAAGTTGGTATACAAGATCGGAACACGTCATCTCGAAGAAACAAATTGATGTTTTCATTAGGGAGAGACAAATACGCGCTGTATTCTTTTTCCCTTTGCATTTTATCCCACTGGGTTTTTCTTGCAAGGTTTTTAATGAGGCAACAAATAATGCGTATTATAAGATATGTGTACTCTTTTTCTTTCACTAAGATTTTTTTCCACAGGGCTTTTTCTTTGTAAGGTTTTAACGAGGCACATTATTTATAGACATCCAAGGAGGAGTGTTATGAAATATAATATTGTATAGTGGATGTCTATAACTCCTAAAGAAGTTACTCCCACTACTCTTCTCCATTATCCCCACTACTTCTTACTATTATGGTTGTAACTCCCGCACCTCCATAACCTCCTCCATGATCTTCTCCCATGATCTCAATAGTTAATACCATGTTCCTGGCATCCCTTTGTATTACCTATATCATCCTATAAATAGAGGGTTTGGACATCACATTGAAACACTTGAATAGATAGAAGAAATAATAATCTCTCTTCTCTTGCTCTCTACATCTTTTGTCTATGTTCTTGTTTTATGTTATTGCTTTGAGCTTAGTTTCTTAACAATTTCTAATATAGTATAGCTAGGTAAAAATCTCTTTTTTCTTATCCAATTCTATACATTATTACATATATAAAAATATAAATTTTTAAAAATCTTACGTACTTCTTTATTAAATTTTGCGCAGAATCAAATGGATTCAAATAAGCTGAAAGGGAAAGAATATTATAGTACAATAAAGACGTGACGTAATTAATTAATAGAAAGACGGTAGTATATGAATTGGTTGGCAAAAAGAAGCAAACTCTATCTCTCTAATGATAGAAATGGCTTGGCTTCAACTCATAATTATGTGAAATAGATGGTGTAGATAGTACCACTACTAAAGAAAGTTGCCTTTTCAATGGTTAACTAAAAATAGTAATACTCCAAATTCAGATTCACAGTCACGAGCAAATGATAATTACCACCAACACTTTGATTTGACATTGCGACTGCCAAAAATAAACATTCCCTCCCTCTCATTGCCACAAATTCCAAATGTTGTAATTATCCTAACCTAAGTCTATTGGGTTCCTTGTCATGGGAAAATCTCTTATTCAAATGCTATACAAGAAGGAAGTGGGTTCGAAACTAAAATGTGATTCTTTTTTATATAAAGAACGAAAATAAGTGGAAAAAAAATAAAATTAAAGTATGTATAACGCCTAAAAACTGGCGCTATACATTAACGGTAATTCTGTCGTTAATGTAAAGTACCCAGTTTTTTAGCGTTATACTGCAAAATCTGACACAGTTAGGTATAGCATCCAAAAACAGGACGTTATACCTATTTTTTTATTAATTCCGTCTTCTTCTTCAAGACCGTCCCCCTTCCCAAATATTTTATCCATCCCACCACTTTTTTACTCTCCTTTCTGCTTCGGGTCCCCCCCTCCCCCAATTAAAAAAAAATGTGGGTTCCCCGTCACACAAAAGGTGCAGAACGTAGGTCCCACTTCCGAGTAGAGCTTATTACTGTGGGTTCACACTTCCGGGGTCAAATTTTCAATCGATTTGCTTTCCGAAAACACTAAATCGAGGTATTTCGGTTTATTTTATGTTGAAACTTTTATAATAATGCATATTAGTTGATTTGAATGTGTTCTATTTCGTTTTGTGTTTTTTTTTGCGAAACTAGTATGTTAAATTTATCCGAACTTAATATTAGTGTTTTATAAAAAATATATAAATTTGTCAAGTAAATTTGTCTGTTAATATCCGGATTTATATATATGTGTTTTCATGCCGTTTTGTGTTTTGTTTGTGAGTAAATGTATTTGTTGTTTATGTTTAGTTTAGATTATTTTTTAGCGTAGTAAAATGTAGACCTTTTTAGCGTAGTAAAATGTAGACCCTTTTAGCGTAGTAAAATGTAGAGTCTTGTAGCGTAGTAATTGTAGTATTTTAGCGAAGAATTCCTTTAGTTTAAGTATCTTATACTGATAGTTGAAAATGCAAATTTTGTACAATTAAGTTATTAATTATACAAACACACAAAATTATAAAACAAACACACCTAATTATTAATGTTAGTTTGGTGCCACTGGGCCTCAAAATATCGAGCCCGAAACTCATAGGTATATATATATATATAATTAAATAATTAAAAATTATGAATTTAAATAAACAAACACACAACATTATAAAAAATATTGAATTTGACACACATAATTATTAATATTAGTTTGGTGCCACTAGGCCTCAAAATTTTGAGCCCGAAACCCATAGGTATATATATATATAATATTTGTACAATTAAATAATTAAAAATTATATATAAAACAAACATACAAAATTATAAAAATATTGAATTTGACACACATAATTATTAACGTTAGTTTGGTGTCACTGGGCCTCAATATCGATCCCGTAACCCATAGGTATATATATATATATATATAATTTGTATAATTAAATAATTAAAAATTATGAATTTAAATTATAAAACAAACACACAAAATTATAAAAATATTGAATTTGACACACATAATTATTAATGTTAGTTTGGTGTCACTGACCTCAAAATATCGAGTCCGGATTCCATAGGTATATATATATATATATATATATATATATATATATATATATATATATATATATATATATATATATATATATATATATATATATATATATTAAATAATTAAAAATTATGAATTTATATTATAAAACAAACACATAAAATTATAAAAATGTTGAATTTGACACACAAACATATATATATAAAATTATGAATTTAAATTATAAAACAAACAAACAAAATTATAAAAATATTGAATTTGACACACATAATTATTAATGTTAGTTCGGTGCCACTGGGCCTCAAAATATCGAACCTGGAACCCATAGGTAGGTAGGTATATATATATGAATTTAAATTATAAAACAAACACATAAAATTATAAGAATATTAAATTTGACACACATAATTATTAATGTTAGTTTGCTACCACTGGGCCTCAAAATATAGAGCCCGGAACCCATAGGTATATATATATATATAATTATATAATTTTTACAATTAAATAATTAAATAATTAAAAATTATGAATTTAAATTATAAAACAAACACACAAAATTATAAAAATATTGAATTTGACACACATAATTATTAATGTTAGTTTGGTACCACTGGACTCAAAATTTCGAGCCCGGAACCCATAGGTGTATATATGTAATTTGTACAATTAAACAATTAAATAATTAAAAATTATGTATAAAACAAACACACAAAATTATAAAAATATTGAATTTGATACACATAATTAATAATGTTAGTTTGGTGCCACTGGTCCTCAAAATATCGAGCCCGGAATCCATAGGTATATATATATATATATATATATAATTTGTACAATTAAACAATTAAATAATTAAAAATTATGAATTTAAATTATAAAACAAACACACAAAATTTAAAAATATTGAATTTGACACACATAATTATTAGTATTAGTATGGTGCCACTGGGCCTCAAAATATCGAGCACGGAAAAACAAACACACAAAATTATAAAAATATTGAATTTGACACACATAATAACTAATGTTAGTTTGGTGCCACCGCGCCTCAAAATATCGAGCCTGGAACCCATAGATATATATATATACACTTTGTACAATTAAATAATTAAAAATTATGAATTTAAATTATAAAACAAACATACAACATTATAAAAAATATTAAATTTGACACACATAATTATAAATGATAGTTTGGTGCTACTGGGACTCAAATATCGAGCCTAGAACCCATAGGTATAAATATTGTATAACTCTAAAAATTATGTATCTCAAAAAATTATTATTGAATTTACAGATTAAACATATAATTAATGTTGTTTTAATCTACAGTTGACGACATGGACGCGCCCATACATCTCGGCCCTTGGTCGTTTGATCTATTAGTCCTACAAGGCCAACATAGATTCGATTTTATATGGGACGGACAGTTACTAATGCAGACTTTTCGCGCTAGGAGAGTGGATGACTTGTGGGACTTTTTTAGGGATAGAGTTCTACATCCCCGTGTAGTCCAGTACCTGGAGGAGTTGGGATTTTATAGGATTATAGAGATCGGCCGGATACAGCTCGACTGGGCTTTGATCACGGCGTTGATTGAGCGGTGGCGACCGCAGACGCACACTTTCCACCTGCCCATCGGCGAGGCCACCATCACGCTGCAGGACGCTGAGGTTTTATATGGCCTGCCCGCTGATGGGTTGCCCGTTTTACTGCCTATGGCCATGAGATATTATTCGCAGGAGGATTATTGGGATATGCTGCACAGGCTCACGGGTTTCATGCCACAGGACGAGACTGTATCGTCTGGGGCCAGTCGTATGCAGTTGACCCCTATTATAGAGTACCTGGAGCAGATCCACGAGACTATCATTGTCGAGTCAGCGGAGGTGGATATTGTACGATATACGAGGCTGCTATTGCTCCTTCTATTTGGGGGGGGGGGGTCTTGTTCCCGAACAATTCGGGGAACCTAGTGAGCCTCCGGTTTCTTCATCATATTGAGCGGTTCGAGGATACAGCCATTTACAGCTGGGGTGGTGCTGTCCTCGCATACTTGTACAGGCAGATGTGTCGGGCTTGCATGGGCACACAGAGAGACGTTTGTGGCTTTCTGTCGCTTCTACAGGTGACAACATATTCAAATAATATGTTCATTAGTTACAACTCTACCTAGTTAAAATTAATATTATACCTTACATCAACTTTGTATGTTAGGTTTGGGCCTGGGAGAGATTTCTGCAGTTTCAGCCACCTCTACCACAACTACCTGTTACTGTACCACCTCCGTTTCTCCCTCTATCCAGGAGGTGGGTTCTCCGTCGAACACTTGCACGAGAGTATGATGCCCATCATCGAGTCCGTACATATAAAGAACACTAAAATCGGAGTTCGTTTGACCCCTCAAATCAATCCCTAAAGGTCTCATAAATCTCAAGCCCTAAACTCGTCTTTTTCTACTGATTTTCATGAATTAATTGCTGAGATTGTGTTCTATAATCACCAATAAACGAGTTTTAATGATCAATACACTTATCTCTATGAAGAACACTGATTTCCCTCTTCAAAAATCGCCTCAAGAGCTTCTTCCCGTTCAAAGATGGTGAAGAACAGTTTGGTATAAAAATTTCTGAGTTTCGGGACGCGGACCCGGGGGGTCGGGTTTTGACTAATTTCGGGTTTTGAGCTAAAATTGGTACTTTTCAATTGGAATTCATTCCTTAAGCATAAGTTGATGATAAAAATCTGAAACTTGGTAGATTTGGAGCACTCAGAGGCCGGATTTAGAGGCAAAGGCACTGCAGAATAGTATTTTAGCCGGTTTTGAGGTAAGTAACGTTTCCAAACTTAGTTCTGAAGGTTCGAAACCCCGAGCTAAATTATTTATGACTATAATTAAGGTGACGCACATGCCAAGTGACGGGCTTGAGGGCATGCGCCGAGTATTGTGGCCTGGCTTATCCCATGGCACCGCTTAGTGATTATTCCATGATGATATTTGTGCTTCTATTAATGTGGTAATTGTGAACATGTCAGAAATCATGTTAAGAATAAATGTTAGGCTTCACGCCAGAAATGCTGAGACCTGAGTGGTCGTATATTGTTGTCTCATGTTGTGATTATCTGATGTCATATACTCAGTCCTGTTATAGCATATCATTTCATATATCAGTCCCAGTATTGTTAATTACATGCATACTTATCATTGTTTCGGGCTGATAGAGGCATTTGTGAGCCATGTGAGTGAGACTGAAGAGTAATGACTGAGTGAGGTCGAGAGCATGTTATTGAGACAGTTGTGAGAATGGACTGCACACTGCAGGGGTATTTAAATCATGCCTTCGTTGGCTTGATATGGCGCTTGGGCCACTAGGGCCCCTCCAGAGTCTTTACACCCCCAGTAAGTGCATTGATGATGAGGGATGGATCTTCCCTGGGCATGGATCTTGTCCGAAGCTGAGGTTATGAGAGGGATCGATCTACCCTGGGCATGGATCTTGTTCGAAGCTGATGTTATGAGAGGGATGGATCTTCCCTGGATATGGAAATTGTACGAGTGTTGTATTCCGGAGATGGATCTTCTCCGTGGGGGCTGGACTGGCCTTCTTCCTCAGTACGGAGTGACTACGGTAACCGGTGTTTATGCATATTTCGGGATGGAACTTCCCTGGGCCTGATAGCCATATATAGTACTGAGTGGACTTCTGTGGGAGAGCTTTGAGCACTATGTGCATATCCATACTGGTTTCATACATATATTTTTGATGGCATGTGGAGTATACTGGCATACTTGGCATATTTTCTCATCCTGATAAATTGTTAGTATGTCTAAATTCTGTATAATATTTATTGTAACATAATTAAGGTTTTGTCTGTCACTACTTCTCAGCCCATAGTTTGGGTTCGTTACTTCTGAGTTGGTGTACTCACGTTACCCCCTGCACCTTGTGTGCAGATCCAGGTACACCGGGACCCAGTAGCGGATACTGAGCAGCGGTTAGCATTTCTATTGGAATTGTCGAGGTAGCAGCTGGTGATCGCGACCTCGTCTTCTCTTTCTTATTCTACCCGTTGTTCTTATTTTGAGACAATATTGTCCATTTCTCCTTTTCTTTGCTTTATGTTATAGTAGCTCATGACTGAGTGACACCGGATCCGGGATTGGATGTTTAAATTTAGTTTTACACACATTGTTTTAAACTTCAGATTTTAGTATTATTAATAAATTCGTTTAAAAATCGCATTTTTATTGGAAATTGAATTTAGCTTAGTTAAAAAGGGAGGCTTGCCTGGTTCCACGACAGGCGCCATCACGACTCCGAAATTGGGTCGTGCCTTGTGGGCGTAGTCATGAGTTGATGTAGCTGATTGAGGCTAATGTCGGATATGGATTTAGAATCGGGTCTTTTGTAAATGAGTAGAGGGTGAGAACTAGAGGTATGAGGCTTATCAGTGGTGATGTGAAGGCTATATTGCAGTTGTGATTCTTTCATCAGGCTTTCGTGGGTTGGGGTGACGTGGGATCACCCGCGGGTATGTGTTAGAAGTGTACCATCAGTGATTGGATAAATTCAAGATGAATCATGGCACGTTCGAGGACGAACGTTTGTTTAAGAGGGGGAGGATGTGATGACCCAAAAGGTCATCCCGTAATTTTCTAGCTAATTCTATGTGCCGAGGTTGTGAAAACCTCCTTCTATCTCACCTCAATTTACGTGCGCAGCCCGATCATGTAGTCGGGAAGCCTTTATGTGAAAACTGATAAAAATGATAATTTTGTCTTAGAAATTTGAATAAAATTGACTTCAGTCAACGTTTTTGGTAAACGGACCCGGACCCGTGATTTGACGGTCACGGAGGGTCCGTAGGAAAATATGGGACTTGGGCATATGCCCGAAATCGAATTACGAGGTCCCAAGTACGAGAAATGAATTTTTAAAGAAAATTTTTTTCTGAAAAAAATATAAAGGTTTTTTAAAATGAAATTTGATGTAGAAACCTGTGGTATCGGGCTTGTATCGTGGTTCTGGAGCCTGGTAGAGGTTCGATATGATTTATGTATATTATCTGAGAAGTTTGGTATGAAACGGACTTCATTTGGCGTGATTCAAACCTTAAATGCAAAAATTTGATGTTTAAAGAAGTTTTGAGGAATTTCATTGATTTTTGGGTTTGATTCATCGTTTTAGTGTATTTTATGTGGTTTGAAACCTCGAGCGAGTCCGTGTTAGGTTATAAGACTTGTTCGTGCATTTAGACGGGTCCCGAGGGGCCTTGGGTGTGTTTCGGATAGGTTTCGGATCGATTTTTCCACTGCTGATGCTACCTTCTGGTTTCCTTCTATGCGATCGCATAGAAGGATCCGCGATCACATAAAGTGTCTGACTCGCCCAGTAAATTCCTTCACTGCGATCGCGTATAGTTGGTCCGCGATTGCAGAAGTCAACTTACTCCTTATACGCGATCACATAAGCTATTTTGCGATCGCGTAGAGCATTTTAAGCCAGCTTCATTTTCCTTCTACGCGATCGTGCCTCAATTCCTGCGATCGCGATTCACAAAACACCTGGGCAGAATATAAGTTTGCAAAATCGGGGGTTTCACCATTTTAAACATATTTTGACTTCTAGAACTCGGTTTTAGGCGATTCCTTGAGGGTTTTTCACAAAATCGAATGGGCAAGTGTTCTTCCACTAGAATTAATTATATTTCATGAATTAGTTCTTGTTTTCATCATTTAATTTGTGTTTTGGGTTGAGGGGATTGTGGGTTTTGAAAGAAAGTTTCTAAAATGAAAAATCATGATTTGAAAGACCAAATGTTATCGGAATTGGATAATTTAGTATGGGTAAACTTGTATCGGAATAGGTAACGGAATTTGTAAAATTTGTCGGGTTCCGAGGTACGGGCCCGGGGGTCGACTTTTGGGTCGATTTTTATGATTTTGTAAAGATTGAGAATTTTTTATTAGGAATCGTTCCTTATACGTTTTATGTGTATTTTGAAGTTGTTTTAGTTGATTGTAAGTCGTCCGGAGGTCTTTCCGCCCGAGAAGTCTATTTTGAGTACCGAGTTGTCGTCTTTGAGGTGAGTATCTTGCCTAACCTTGTGGGGGGGGGGGAACTACCCCTTAGGATTGAGTCTTCCTTGTTGATTGTAGTCCGAGTATGCGAGGTGACAAGTGTGTACTTGTAATTATTTGTAATTAGATTGCCCTTATAAGATTCGTAAATTCTTATATTACCTGTGTAGGATTTGTAATTGTTACACTTGAATCCTTGGTTGTTAATTCATTCCTTCCCGTTTAAATTAGAATTACTTGTTTTTGGATTCTTCGTTGGCTATTTGACTTTATTTGACTTAACTGAATATTCTACTTTTCTTATCATCATGCTATATTTTCTTTCTAGCTTGCCTAATTGACTATAATTGGTGTCCTCTAGCCTTGTAGTTGACTAGCCATAGTTGGAACATCTATTCGTTGGAGTCAAGCATGCCCGTGAGTCTTACATTGTGATTTATATGACTATTCCCTTAAGTGCCACTTAGGTCTAATTGCTAGACATTTATGTTATTGGTATTTTCTTGATGTTGCCTATTATTGGGCCTTTTGTTTAGGCTGAGTGTTATTCCGTGAAGTTAACTGTTTAGGTGAGATTGGTTATAGCTGTTTCCCTTGCCGGGATGTTATGATTTCTGTTACTGTCTATGCTGTTAATGATATGGTTTGTATTGTTGACTCCCTTGCCGGGATGTGATGGTTCCTATAACTGTTTATGCGGTTAATGATATTGTTTTACTGTTGACTCCCTTGCTGGGATGTTGTGGTTTTTATTACGGGTTATGATGTTAATGATATTGTTTGTATTATTGACTCCCTTGCCGGCATGTGGTGGTTTATGGGTCATATTGTTGGTTTTTCCTTGCCAAACTGTTGTTCTTGATATTGTTTGGGTGAGGAAGAGTGTAAAGCACGAAGGGTGATGCCGTGTATTGTGAGGATGAGAGTAATAAAACACGAAGGGTAATGTCGTGCCATGTTATGATATTAAAGCACGAAGGATAATGGCGTGCCATGTTATGATAAAGCACGAAGGATAATGTCGTGCCATGTTATGATATTAAAGCACGAAGGATAATGCCGTGCCATGTTATGATATTAAAGCACGAAGGATAATGCCGTGTCGTGTTATGATATTAAAGCACGAAGGATAATATCGTGTCATGTTATGAGAGTAAAAGCACGAAGGGTGATGTCGTGCACTTGTTTTGGTAAGAATGAGAGTAAAGCACAAAGGGTGATGTCGTGCACTTGTTTTGGTGAGAATGAGAGTAAATCACGAAGGGTGATGTCGTGCACTTGTTTTGGTGAGAATGAGAGTAAAGCACGAAGGGTGATGCCGTGCACTTGTTTTGGTGAGGACGCGAGTAAAAGCACGAAGGGTGATGCCGTGCACTTGTCTTTGCATTTTATTTCGTTGTTCTAAATTTGGATGTTCCTACTGATCTCTTACTGCATTTATTGGCAAGATTTGATATTTCTCTGTACAGCATGGTAATTTCTGAGTTACGGACTGAGTTCCGGTGGATAAATCTTAAGGAGATTTTGATCAAGGGATTTTATTGAAAAGTGTTATTGTAAAAGCAATGGTTTGAAATGGTAATACTTGAATGACTTTTACATCGAAGGTATATTTGAAAAGCACTAGTCTTGCCAAAGCTTCGTAGTTTGAAAGAAACTATGTTTTACGTCATTCTCTTTATTAATTATCCTTATATCTACTTTTGGAGAAAGTATGTTTTTAAAGTAAACTCTTCCATACTAAAATAATTTTTATTTGCAAAAGTTTTTCATATGAACTGTTGTTTAAAGAGTTCTACCAGTTATGAATTTTAATGACTAAGGCCCGATGTGAACATACCGGCGTGGAGTTGAGTTATCGGTGTCCTCTATTGTATTGTGTTTTCTTTCGATTCGACTTGTTTTCCTGTCCATCTTTCTGTGTATTTTTGTGATGTTTCGTGATTGATTTCTGTAATTTCCTTCCGCTTTATATTGTCATTGTGGTGGATTATCCTGAGAAGTCTTAGATAGAAGTAACGTTCGGTCATTTCTATATTCATGTTATTTATTTTGTAGACCAGTGGTGTCTTGACCAGTTCTCGTCACTACTCCACCGAGGTTAATCTTGATACTTACTGGGCACCACTGTGGTGTGCTCATACTATACTTCTGCACATTTTTGTGTGCAGATCCAGGTATATATTGTAGTAGCTGTGTGGATGATTGTCGAGGAGACTCAAGGTAACATGCTGCTGCGTTCGCAGGCGTCAGAGTCACCTTCTTGTATTTATTATTCATACACTATTGTATCTACTTCCAAACAGTTGTACTTAGAAGTTGTAGAAGATTCATAGAGCTTATGACTTGTACTACCGATTTTGGGAAAGTTTGTGCATTCTGTTGAGATTTTATATCGAAACTGCTAGCCTTCTTTTATTATTGTTATTATTCAGTAACTGTTAGGCTTACCTAGTTCCTAAGACTAGGTTCCATCACGATACCCAACGGAGGGAAATTTGGGTCGTGACATAATCTCCCCCTCTGTAGGGATGTGTAGGATCTGTTGGAGGGCGCACAGGTGAATATCTACCTAAACTTACCTGGTATAGATTAACTTAGTGTTGCGCATACTCACGGTTTGTGTTCTTATTTGATAGTTCATCTGGACGCCGTACAACGAGGAGTTGATCGGTACACTTCCAGCTTATTTCTCGTCCTGCCGACATATTTGGAGGACTTCTGTCCCGCTCATATGCCTCGATATTGTCGAGCATCATGCCTCCGAGCGGGTGCTTCGTCAGTTTGGCCTGCCGCAGTCTATACCGAGGCAGCATGTATGGCATGCTTTACATTATCAGAGGGATGATCGGTCCGGGACGGACGACACATTTATGGCATGGCTTAATGCGCAGATGGGTATTTGGGACAGGCGAGATGAGTTGACCCATCTATGCAGATGCAGGAGGTGCCTATTCAGGATTATATGGCATGGTACCGCCTTGTTACCCGACTTTTTATCGGGAACCCCATTCATCCGACACACGGTCAGTACGTCCCATACGTCGGGAGACACGAGGCCCTGGTATGTTTTCTATTATTACTAATTATATACTTGTAATTTAGTGCCACATATGTAGTTTATATTTTTTACTATGTGTAGGCGATTGGATTGCATACCGTCTATCATATGAGACTGGAGATGTAGTCATGTCCACGATCATATGGCCATGCAGGATTATAGTCATCAATTCATGGAGGTGGCTGCCCAGACATTGCATCGAGCCCGATCGGATCAGCGTTTGGCACACGAGCCTGATTATGTGGACCCAGCGCAGTACGAGCGAGGTCGTGGTGTCCCACTAGCTGGTGGTGCCCGACGAGGCCAGGGTTCCGGACGACGTGGTCATGGGCGGAGAGGAGGTGGTCCCCAGCAAGGGGGCTTTGAGGCTCCTTCTGATGATGTTGCTGCTGCTATGGTAGGTGGCATGCATGAAACGGACATGTCGATACATCTCACTCCAGTGACATCAATGGTGACCCCGTCGGGTCAATTATTGATCACGGGCACGGATATTCCAGGAGTGGATTAGGGTAGATACTTCCCAGGCCCGTCTACCATTTATGAGGATCGACCGAGCCGAGATTTGCATAGTGGTCACCGACTGAGTTATGGCTCCTCATCACATGCGAAGATATGAGTTTATTAGTATTGAATTTGAATTTATTTTAACTGTAACTTATTTATTTTCTTTAATTTTATTAATTTCATTTTTAAGGCTTCATGGGATGCTGACGTGGCTGTGACATATGATTACCTTCAGGATCCAGTCGAGATCATGGTAAGAGAATTTAAATTGTTATGAATAGTTCTGTACTTTTCTATACTGAGCTTTCTATTCTTATGTAGCCTTCTACTGGACCGACGACCTCTTATATCGATCCTGAAAGCACCATTGATACATGTCATCCAGCGCCGCATCCGGCTATAAGGAGACGACGTGATGATGATGATCCCGATAGCGTACCCGGGCGGGACGGGATGCGCCTCAGGCCAGCGGCTGCGTTGAGACACACCGGATGCGGGACACATTGATTCGGCCTTCCTTTTTTTTTTTTTTGTATTTGGTATAAATAATATATTTGTGTGCATTAACAACGATATTTATATAATATGTCCATTACTTTTTTAGTTCTCCTTTCGTTAGATAGCTTTATATAACACCAACACTAAAACTTAACTTCCAGCACAATTAAAATAAAGTTCGGTACAACAAACAAGGAAAACATTACTACAGCATAAACACAAATATAGCAGGCCAACATAATAAAAATACATGATATGGGAAAAATACACTAAACACATACATGTCAATATTTAGCCCTGGCCGCCCTTTATTCTCCGCTCCAACCACTTAAATTGTTCTTCCAGTTTTTTTTTTCTTCTTCTACCTCTTTCAGTTTCGTCTTCATCTGCGCAAGTTCCCGTTTATATTATTTTTTACGTTCCTTTTGGGCTTCACAATTCCATTGGGATTTTATTTTTTCTTCTTCTACCTCTTTCAGTTTCGCCTTCAACTCTGCAATTTCTCTTTTACTTCCTCTTTCATGTTCCAATTGTCTTAAACACAAATTATGAAGATGCTGCAAAGGTTCTTTGTAGCATTACCGATAACATGGTTCATCAACCCATTCCTCAAAATCATGATGTGTACAAGACAAAACAACTTTATGTCAGCTCGTCAGCCTTTTCAGTTCGACAAGACAACACACATAATTAACGTAGTAATTTAACCACGCTAAATGCACATATAATTTTATTAAATTATCATTTAAAAAACTAAAATGAAAACGTTCAAATTATAATTAACAAACATATATTTATTTCATAAATCTTGCACATAAACAAACACAATTAATTATTACAACATAAACTCATGGATAGTTAGGCACACTAGAAGAACACCCACCACGAGCTTGATTAGTATTGCCACCCAAACCACCTGAAGGACATTTTCGACGATCGTCTTCTGTTTGCGAGCATATACCACATTTGCGCGCATAAATGGTATCACTAACATCCATTTGGTTCCGTTTACACGTTCTCTTCTGCACCTATATTCGACGCAAATAGCACTTGTTGCATACTATTTTAAATGGTTCCGGCGGCCAATAATGCTCAACACACACTGGCTGCAACTGCCCACTATATGTGTTTAGATACTTGGCAACACTATATTGTTGATCAACATAGTTGGTCTCCCCAAAACCAATACGTTGAAAACACTTGATGGCATCTGAGCAAGGCATGTGGTAGATGGATAATTTCCCACAAGAGCATAACCTTGATGATTCATTTACAGTATGTACATTATTCCCCCGATTTTGATGGATAGCGGTGCGAACTTCAAAAATATTTCTTTCGTTATCATACTGCAAAAATGAATGCCAATATGGTCGCCGTCTGTATTTCTCAAATCTCTTCATCAACACTGGCATAAATTCAACACCCCTTTCCATCAATGCCGTTGCAGTTGCAGACCGTTCAACAAGCCTCTTTGCCATCTGCTTGAACGACATCCACACCATGGCTATGACAGGCAATCCTCTTGCCGACTTCAATAACCCGTTGAAAGACTCTGACACGTTTGTAGTCAGAATTCCCCATCGTCTGCCACCATCCGCATGCAAAGTCCACTTTTCAGGGTGATGTCACATTAACCAACAATAAGCAGCCTCGTCTTCTTACCTGATAGATTCCATATGCCTCCAGAATTTTTGTTGTTGGTGGTCTGTTGCTGCCATCCACATCAAATCATGTAGATCCTTGTAGGGATATGCCTTCTGGAAATTGGCCTTAAAGTGCCTCACACAGTAACGGTGGTATGCATAAGTTTCTTGCCATGCAGGCAAGTTCTCCACTAAACTTAAGATACCACCGTGCCGATCAGATATTAGACAAATACCGGAACGCTGTTTGACAACGTGCTCTTTCAAGTGGTTCAAAAACAGCGTCCACGTCTCTGTGCTTTCATTGGCACAAACAGCAAAAGCTATAGGAACTTTCTGTCCATTAGCATCTACTTCAACGGCTATCAATAGCTTAATATCGTACTTTCCATAGACATGAGAGTCGTCGATTGATATTACGGGCCGGCAATGCGAAAATCCATCAATTGCTGGTTTAAACGCCCAGAACACGTAATTGAATATATATTCTGGTTTTCCTGGACTCCACTCTAGCTTTTATTCAACAACCGTCCCGGGGTTAAAGTGCTGCAATGCGGCCATGTACTTTGGCAGATATGCAAATGACTTATCCCGGTTACGGTAGACAATTTCAAACGCTCGTTTGCGCCCGAGAAATGCCTCTCTTTTGGTAATGGTATGGCCATATTCTTGGTGCACTGATGTAATGCACTCTTTAATTTTATATCTTATGGACGCTTCGAGGTGCAGAATAAGTACAAGAGAAATCAAGTCAATATCCAAGTTGAAGTGATTCCCGTTGAATATGTCCATTTCGCATGTGTGGGTGAGAATGTGGTTACCCACTTTCCACAAACCTGTTTTCTTCTTGGTCGCACGCAACATCCAATGACATGGCCAAAAGCACCTGCGACAAACAACCTTGTATACCAACAGACTTGACTCCCATACCTGCATCTCACGACACTGTTTTACGTTGTGCATTTTACAAGCCCTGCTTACGCGCGCTTTATGAGGAAAAAGCATGCTCTTTGCAAGAACCGTTGGTCTAGACTCATCCCACATTGCTGTCCGAATTTCATCAAAATCCCTTGCGAGAGCTTCCACATCCGGCATGCTTGGCAAGTTATTAATGTAAGGAATATCTCTTGAATGAAACGACACTTCGGACTCGTACACTCTTCGTCTAGGGGGAGGGGTTGGAGCATACTCTCTCTTCAAATCAGGTCCTTCCTCCTCATCCTCCTCATCACCATCCTTACGAGGAAAGGGTGTCTCGTCTCCGGATTCATCGGCATTGTTGTCGTAATCACTGTTCTCTTCCTCACTCTGTGCATCTGCCAAATCCCGATTTAATACGTCGTTTTCGGGCAATTGAGTGAGTACGGGTGGTTCAACTTGCTGGTTTTCACTACACAACCAACAAAAATATAAGCTACTGAAATTAATAAATAGTTTCCATATAGCTATATCACTTCACTTACAAGTCGTAATGTGATGAAATTCCATGATGGACGTTTTCAATTAGGTGATGACTACCGGATTGGCCACTTGTAAAATTCATATCCGGCTGGTACCCCCTGTTAAATATATGAGCGTTAATACAAATTCAATACACAAAAAATTGTACATAATTAACACAAATGAAAATTGAAGTTTACCACTCGTCTTGTGAATTATGGAAAGCAGGATAGAAATTATTTTCTCGCTGCTTATTCGCCGGCGGTGATAAGTTTAAATCAAGGAAAACTCTTTCATCGGAACTTGTCCGGCAAAAACTACTCCAGAATAACCACCCGATGACTGGGGGTTATCCCTACCACGCGCAACCTCGTTTTTGGGAACGTCTTCGACCTTGACGTACATCTCCAACATTGTGATTACAAGAAATTCCCGGCATTCATCCGGAGTCCTCGGAAAATCAATCAAAGTTTCATCATCGTCGATGTTAAACTACGAGTAAAAAGCAACCCCTTGCGGAGTGACGGAATACGAATATCTTCCGGTTACTTTAAGAAT
>MDKI01201455.1:0-14017 GCA_005239505.1 Nicotiana paniculata
ACTTTGTTTTAATTAGCACTCCTGAATCTATGTCTTACTATTTGCACTAATTACCAAGGACCCCTGTCTGTTATGTGTTCACCATAGCTGCTCTACTTGTCCCCAATCCCCAGTTATCCCTTTGTGAATGTTTGTTCTCTGAGTATGCAATAAACTCGTTTAATAACCACTAAGGGGTGGGAAATGGTAGACATGGATATGATGACCTGTGCGCTAATGCAACGTGTACCCCCTAATTGAGGAGTGATTTTCGGGCATTGCATGGATATGATCCTATAGGATAAAAAACCTAGGACCCCCTATATTTAGCACATATGTGTGCTTAGATTGCGAATCTTCTCAAAAACCTTTATTTGTTTACCTATGTGCTTTTATTGCTTATGTGCTACCTATTTTAAAATTCACAAAATTTGTTTGGACGGGAACCACAGTTTGTGGACTTCGAGGGGTGCCTAACACCTTCACCTCGAAGTAATTTCAAGCCCTTACCCTATCTCTGGTTATCCAATATGTGTTTGTAAATGACCCTTAGTAGGTGCCCTAATGCACCTTAATTCATTAGGTAGAGACTATTCAATTCCTTACCCCTTTCCCAAAAGTAAACGAGTTGTCCCAATAATGTCAAATACTCTGACCGATCCGAAAAGAGAGGGAGAAGAGGGGGGGGGGGTGCGACAACATGGCGACTCTGCTGGGGATTTATCTAGGCTCTTACCATTTCAAACTGCTTTGTGAACTTGTATTTACTTTGTTAATACTTGCGACCTTTCCCTTTCCCCTTTTATGTGCAATTAATTGTTTATCTCTTTCAAGTACTTGTTATTTTCAAAATCAAAACTGACATGTTTCTCTTTGTTTTCCTTTGTAACTGCTTTTCAATCATAACTGTTGTATTTATCGCTTTCATAACGTGCAAATACATGACAACATGCTTTTATTGCTCATTTATTGTTGCATAATCATGCTCAACATCATATTCCACTCGTTCCTATACAAATCCTATAGCAATGCTTGATGAGTGGTTGCGCTCTTCCATTTTATATCACCCCTAAATTCGGAAAGGCTTATTATCCGTAAAACTAGTCGATCAACGGTGCAGTCGATAGTTTCGTGCCTTTCCCCCTCAAGTTGTCCGCTTGAGGGTACAGTCTAAAACCTCATAGAAACCTTATTCTGTTATATTGTACATGCATTATGGTCAAACCTAGCCGGGTTAATGTGTCATCCGCACAATAACCTTTTCAGACAACCTTATCCAAAAGTCCATCGG
The DNA here is from genome assembly GCA_005239505.1 of Nicotiana paniculata. Lineage (NCBI taxonomy): Eukaryota > Viridiplantae > Streptophyta > Magnoliopsida > Solanales > Solanaceae > Nicotiana > Nicotiana paniculata. The sequence continues at coordinate 1,271 of MDKI01201455.1, forward strand.
GTTTTTCATAATCCCAACGAACGCAATCACGTTTTGTGCATTTATTTGGAGAACTAAATGCCTGTATGCTAATCATAAGTGTATAAATAGTCGAGTCTGGCGGGGGTAAGGGTCTAACCTTATCTATTTTGCATAAAATGAGGCACGAAATCCCCAGGTTCGACATGGTCCAAAGAATACCACCATTGTTGCTGGATTGGTGGGAAGACCTTTCGCCAAGTGACAAAGACCATGTGAAGAGGGTCCTCGAAAACTTGCCCTCTTTATTGGATATCCAACCAAACAATATGTTGATCAAAGCAACCACTATGTTCTGGGACAGAGAAAGGTCTGTGTTCTATTTTGGCAACATAGAATTGACCCCCCTCTTGGAGGAGATAGGGGGTTTCGTGGGATTACCTTAGGACAACCCAGGTTTGTTTGTGCCGGAAAACCGTGCCGCTAGGAGGTTCCTGAAAATGATGGGTTTGAAAAAGAACGATGATTTAGAGTGCCTGACAGATTCCTACATACCTTTTGACTATCTCTATGAGCGATACGGCCATAGCAAATCCTATCGTATTTCCACAATGAGTTCTCTATTACTTCCTTGGGTCACATTCACCGCAAGGTTTTTGTGTTCGTTGTTTGATTCCTGGGTATGATAGTATTTCCAAGAAAAGGAGATAGGATTCACACTAGACTGACTATAGTAGCCAAAACCTTAATGGAGGGGTCCGAAGGGCAAACATATACCATTATCCCTATGATTATAGTAGACATATACCGAGCCTTGGACCGCTGCAAGAAGGGGTTCAAACACTTTGAGGGTTGCACTGCTACTATAGGTTTGGTATTGGAGCATTTCCAAAGGGGTCAATATCGTCAAGAATTTCCACGAAGGGCGTGGAATGATCATATAGCCTTACATCAACCTAAGAGAATGACCTACAGGTTTGCTCAACCGGAAAATGCTACAGAATGGGCACAGTTTTTTGACAATTTGACCTAGGACCAAGTTCAATGGATGTTCGAATGGTTCCCTACCAGTGAATTCATCATCAGATCGAGGGACGCTCCGCACCTAGTGTTGATAGGTTTAAGGGGCATATACCCTTATGTTCCCATCAGGGTTTTGAGACAGGCAGGTAGGAAGCAAGTTATACCGCGAGTTTCTAAAATGAGCCATTATAGGGAAGATTTTCAGGACGACGACATCCCGTACAAATGTGAAGCTCAGCATATGTGGCATCTAAAGGTTATTATAGAAAAGGACACCATCGAGCCCGACAGATACCACGTAGGGCATGTACTCTTTTACCTATCATGGTTGGAAGAAAGCATAGCAGGGATAGTTGAGTCGGGAATCGGCAGAAATAGGGTCATAGACGAAGCGGTTGAGGCTCAAGTGAAATACAATAAAATGCGCAAAAGGGTTCGTGAGTCCGAGGCTGAGCATCTGGAGAAACACAAGACTGATATGGAACGGATCAATGAGTGGAAGGAAAGGGCTATCAAATCTATGAAAGGCTGGAATATTTGGAGCAGGGTCTGATGGAGCTAGAGGTGAAGACGAGGAAAAGGGTCGCCGACTGCCAGAATGCTGAGCGAAATGAAGGAGGGCATCTAGCAAGGGTATACATGCTATTGGGCATGCACGACCTGGGGAACCTCATTGACAGAGCCAAGACGATCGAGCCTGGGGAAGGTTCTTCTGGGACCAAGTAGTCTAGGTTTCCTTTTCATTGCTTTTTTTTCAAATGTAATAAGGCCAAGTTCCATTAGTGACTTTATTTCCTGCTTATTATTTTTGTGTCGTTTTGGATTCGTCTATTTTACATTAATGAAATGAGGCATTTTGGCATCTAAGTTCTCCAAATCAACTTGTCGATAGGCCTACCTCGGGCACAACGAGGCTCCCAAGTTAGAACACAATTTTATTCCTGCACTATGTGTTTAAATACTGCAATATTTTCTCATGATCCTCACTGACTTGGCTACCTTTTATTTTTGTTTTTGTTTCTTTCTTTTGATTATTTCCCCTCCCCAAAGGTTGGTTCATGCATTCTGGCATCATCGTCATACTATAAAGATCTAGGGGTCCTCTGCCTTCTCCTCCTCCTAGCCCACCTAAGGGAAAAAGCAAACGCAAAGGTGAAAATGGAAGATTCAAGCAGCATCAGACAAGAAAACACAACGCCAGTGGAACGAGCATAAGCCATTGAAAATCAAGGCACTCAAGTTCAGAATGAGGCTATGACACAACTTGAGAAAAGGTTGTGGAAACTCCAAGGGGAGCTTGAGCATATCCGGAACTTGACAAATTTATCCTTCTCACTCAGTGTCCCAGATGTCACTCAAAATACCATACCTCCTCAGAACACCCCAAACAAACAAAATCCTCCCACAACTCATCATCATACAACTCCACCGAAAAATCAAATTATCCCACCACAGCACCAGCACAACACTTGCCACACTCCGAGAAACACCTCACTAATCATCCCTGAACCACAAAACTCCACAAGTGACCACCTCTATGCTCAAACACCAGGTCATCAGAACAACCCCATATACGTGGAGACTCTACCTCACTCCACCCAACACGTTGCTTACACACCTGAATCCAGTGAGAAGGATATGCTCATTAAGAATTTGGCCGAGGAACTCAAGAAGCTGACTAGTCGAGTTCAGGGCATTGAAGGGAGTAAGGGAGTCGAAGGGTTGAACTATGAAGATCTCTGCATACGGCCCGATGTTGAACTACCAGAGGGTTACAAACCTCCTAAGTTCGAAATTTTCAATAGTACAGGTGATCCCAGGGTCCATCTGAGGACCTATTGTGATAAACTGGTTGGAGTAGGAAGAGACAAGAAGATTGACATAAAATTGTTCATGAGGAGCCTCACATGAGATGCTTTATCTTGGTACATCAGCCAAAACCCTAAGAAGTGGTCCGACTGGGTAAGTATTGCATCTGACTTCATGGACTGGTTCAGGTTCAATACGGAGAATGCAGCAGACGTATTCTACATCCAGAACCTTAAAAAGAAGCCCACCGAAACATTTCGCGAGTATGCCACTCGCTGGAGATCTGAAGCAGCCAAGGTCAGGCCTACCTCAGATGAAGAACAAATGAACAAATTCTTCGCCCGGGCACAGGACCCACAGTATTATGAGAGGTGGTGATTGAGAACCACAAATTCTCTGACATCATCAAGCTGGGTGAGATAATTGAAGAAGGTATCAAGAGTGGAATGGTCACTAACTTTGAGGCACTACAGGCCACCAACAAAGCCTTGCAGCCTGGCAGTATATCCAAGAAGAAAGATGCAGGAACGGTAATGGTTGCACAGGGACCCAAATCCCCGTTGTATACCGAACTTCCCCACTCACCTATCAAGCACCCTCGCCCACCTATCAGTCAGCACCTCCACCAACATATCATCCATCTCCACCATCTACTTATCAGCCTACTTCCCCCAGATATTCCCAACCAGCTCCTGTTTATCATACCTACAACTCTCAACCATCTCACTTCCAATCACCCGCTGCTCGCTAAAATTTCCCGAGAACTCGACCCAACTTTGATCGCAGACCTCCTAAACAATACACTGCCACTACTGAACCCATCGACCAGCTGTATGAAAGATTAAAACCTGCTGGTTATGTCACTCCTATCCCTGCTATAACCCCTGAAAATCCATCCCAATGGCTCAATCCAAACAAGATATGTGCATACTATTCCTTCATAAAGGGGCATACAATTGATGAATGTTGCTCATTGAAAGATAAGATCTAGTCTATGATTGATAACAAGGTCATCCAAGAAAAGGAAGCTTATCCCAATGTTCACAACAATCCGCTTTCAGACCATAGGGGTGCCAACATGATAGAGATAGAAGAAGATTGGGACCTAGAGGGGTCGATCGGGTTAATTGTAGAAGGTGATGGCCCAAAGAATCCAGCAGTCACTCTTAATACCATCATCTAGATTTAGCCATCCAGAGACGTTGAGATGATTGCGTCACTCCCATTCAAGTTTGAAACTACACCACTTGCAAACACACATTTGCCGTTCGAGGTTGAAGTTATGTTGCTTGTTAAGGCACCCATTCCATTTGAAGTGAAAGTAGTTGCACCAATCACAGTGACAATGTCAACCACACCACCTTTCAACGACAAGGCTGTACCTTGGGATTACACGACTGAAGCAAGAAGAAAAGGTAAAGTCAAGATAGAAGAAACTGGTGCTGCACAAGGGATGACAAGGACTGGCAGGGTCTATACACCTGAACACTTGGCAGAGTCTAGCAAGAATGCTTCCAACAGGCCACCCGTTATTGAGACAGACCTAGATGATCTTTGGAGAAAGGTGCAGGCCAGGGAATACTCAGTCATCGATCAACTGAACAAAATTCCAGCCCAGATATCCATTTTGTCATTGCTGCAGAATTCAGAGAAACATAGGAATGCTTTGATGAAAGTGCTGAATGAAGCATATGTGCCAAATAACATAACTAGTGGAGAAATGGCCAATATGGTAGGTCAAGTACTGGAGAGTCACAAGATCACTTTCCACGAGGACGAGCTGCCGCCTGAAGGGCTAAGTCATAATAAAGCACTGCACATCACTGTGCAATGTGATGACTACTTCATACTCAGGATTCTGATCGACGGGGTATCCAACCTCAACATCTATCCGTTGACAACACTCAAGAAATTGGGCAAGGGGTTGTACGAGATCAAAGAAGGATCCATGAATGTAAAGGCTTTCGACGGTTCTCAAAGGTCTACCATTGGTGAAATCACCTGCAGATGGGACCTACATAGTTTGAGGTTGAATTTTAGGTGATAGACATATCGGCATCCTACAACCTGTTGTTGGGACGTCCGTGGATACATGCCGCTGGGGCTGTGGCATCAACATTGCATCAGTCAGTAAAATTTAAATGGAACCCCCAGGAGGTGATCATCCATGGAGACGGAAGCAATCCTATCTATAGTCGCCATACCATCCCGGTGATTGAAGGTAGAAGAAGGCTGGGTGGAGAAACCTACCACCACATTGAACGGATCAATGCACTAGACAAAGACAAATGGTGGGACAGTAAGATCGAGAGCATACTGAAATGGAGTGGATACAAGCCTGAAAGAGGACTCGGTAAGAATCTTTAGGGGATTTCTAAACCAATACAGTTGAAGCATCATGGCACCACTTTTGGGTTGGGATACATATACACATGGCAAGAGTACAAGAACTGGTCGCCACCATGGAGCGGCCCTTACTATCCATTGGAAAAGCAGATACCGCATCTGGAGTAGACCTTCCAGCAGTCCGACATAATATGGGGGTCAGAGGAAGAAGAAGCATTGGCGGCCTTGAAAAATCTATTCCTGGAAGATGGTGACATGGACTGCTGTGTTATTGTTGAGGAGGAAGGCCCTACCGTCCAAGCTGTGAGTAAGGGATCATTCCACAAGAATTGGACTGTCAGACCATCCAGGGCCCGACGAGTCCCGGGGTAGCAAGGCTGAACAAGAATTATTTATTTCATTTTTTCTAATGATTTCCTTTTCGCCTTTTCCATTTTCGCATTTTCCAATAAAATCTCCAATGTTCCAAAACATTCGAAAATCACTTTTACATTTCAATGAATCTGTATTTATTTACTATCGTTTCTCTCATTATTTTATCTATATAGCATCACTATTTCTTGTCTTGATGAACCGATAACTGTGACATGCAATGAGACAACGCAACAAAAGGACAGTGATCCAGAAGAAGAGGATATCATACCCGATGAAATTGTCAGAGAAGTTGAGGATTTTGAAAACAAGCCTAAGTCCAATCTGGACAAAATCGAGATAATCAACCTGGGAGATTCAGAAACTGTCAAAGAAACTCGCATCAGCATTCATTTATCACCATCAGAGAAAGTTGAATACACACAATTATTGAAAGAATATGAAGACATATTTTCATGGTCGTACGATGACATGACTGGTCTAAGTACGTCCATTGTGGCTCACAAGTTGCCGACCAATCTAATGTGCCCGTCGGTAAAGCAAAAGCTCAAAAAGTTTAAGCCTGATATGAGTATGAAAATCAAAGAGGAAGTTACCAAGAAAATCAACGCCAAGGTTCTCAGGGTAGTTGAATATACGACATGGTTCGCCAACATCGTGCTAGTGCCTAAGAAAGATGGAAAGTTCAGGGTTTGTGTCAACTACCGGGATCTCAACGGGCTAGTCCGAAGGATGATTTCCCTCTCCCGAACATACACATCCTGATTGAAAATTGCGCCAAGCATGAGCTTCAGTCGTTCATGGATTGCTTTGCTGGTTACCATCAGATTTGGATGGACTAGGAAGACACTCAAAAAATGGCTTTCATTACGCCGTGGGGAGTCTACTGTTATAAGATTATGCCGTTCGGCCTAAAGAATGTTGGGGCCACCTATATGAGAGCTATGACCACTATCTTCCTTGACATGATACACAAAGAAATCGAGGTTATGTGGATGACATCATCATCAAGTCCAAAAGAGCCACTGACCATACAGCAGATTTGAGAAAGTTCTTCGACACGCTATGAAAGTACAACTTGAAATTAAACCCCGCGAAGTGTGCATTCGTGGTTCCTGCTGGGAAATTGTTTGGGTTCATCATCAACCGCCGAGGGATAGAATTGGACCCATCAAAGGTCAAAGCCATCCAAGAGTTACCACCGCCAAAGAACAAGAAAGATATGATGAGTTTCCTAGGATGCCTTAAGTACATCAGCCGATTCATAGCACAGTCCACGGTTATATGTGAACCAATCTTCAAGATGCTAAAGAAAGATACTGCGACCAAATGGACCGAGGATTTTCAGAAAGATTTAAACATAATAAAGTAATACTTGTTAACGCCACTAGCTTTGGTCCCGCCAGAGAGAGGTAGACCCTTGCTACTCTACCTTGAGGTATTAGATGAAGCTTTCGGCTGCGTTCTGGGCAGCATGACGAGACAGGAAGAAAGAAACAAGCTATTTATTACCTGAGTAAGAAGTTAACTCTATATGAGGCACTGTATTCTCTACTGGAACGTACCTGCTATGCTCTGACCTGGGTAGCCCAGAAGCTGAGGCATTACTTCTGTGCCTACACAACATATCTCATATCAAGGATGGATCCCTTGAAGTATATCTTTCAGAAGCCCATGTCCACTGGCAAGCTGGCCAAATGGCAAATTCTGCTGAGTGAGTTCGACATTGTCTATGTGGCTTAAAAAGCGGTCAAGGGGCAAGCATTGGCAGATCATCTTGCCGAGAATCCTGTGGGAGGAGAATACGAACCCCTGAAAATGTATTTTCCCAATGAAGAAGTATCATTCATAGGAGAAGACATTGATGAATCCTATGACGGTTGGAGAATATTCTTCGACGGAGCAGCCAATTTCAAGGGAGTCGGCATTGGAGTTGTCCTGGTATCGGAAATAGGTCAACATTACCCGGTATCTGCCAAACTCAAATTTCCCTGCACCAACAATATGGCAAAATATGAAGCCTGCATCTTAGGGATCAATATGACCATTTACATGAATATCCAGGAGTTGTTAGTAATTGGTGACTCAGATCTGCTAATACACCAAGTACAAGGAGAATGGGCTACCAAGAATTCCAAGATAGTGCCTTATCTACACCATGTGCAGGAATTGAGAAAGGGGTTCACGAAGACAGAATTTCGGCACGTCCCCATAATTCAGAACGATTTTGCCGATGAATTGGCTACTATATCATCCGTGATACAACACCCAGATAAGAACTTCATTGATTCCATTCTAGTGAAGATCCATAACCAGCCGCATATTGTGCCCATGTTGAACAAGAAGCCGACGGAAGACCATGGTTCCACGACATCAGGGAATACTTGTCAAAGGGAGAGTACCCAGAGCTTACAAATCACACTCAGAAATGCACGCTCCGGAGATTGTCCAACAATTTATTTCTCAACAGAGGAAACCTATACAGGAGAACTCCCGACTTGGGATTATTAAGATGTGTCGATGCAAAGGAAGCTTCCATACTACTTGAAGAGATACATGCTGGGACCTGCGACCCACATATGAATGGTTTTGTCTTGGCAATGAAAATACTCAGAGCCGATTACTTCTGGATGAAAATGGAAACGAACTGCATCCAGTATGCCCGGAAATGCTAACGATGTCAGGTACATGCAGATATGATAAAGGTACCCCCAAACGAGCTCAATGCAACAAGCTTGCCTTGGCCGTTCGCTGCCTGGGGAATGGACGTCATTGAACCGATAGAGCCTACCGCCTCAAATGGACACATATTCATCTTAGTAGATATTGATTATTTCACTAAATGGGTCAAAGAGGCATCCTACAAAGCAGTGACTAAGAAAGTCGTGGAAGACTTTGTTCATGACCGTATCATTTGTCGGTTCGGGGTCCCAGAGTCAATCATCACCGAAAATGGCTCCAATCTCAACAGTGATCTGATGAAAGCCATGTGCGAGACTTTCAAAATCAAGCACAAAAATTCCACATCCTAGAGACCACAGATGAATGGAGCTGTGGAAGCCGCCAACAAGAACATCAAAAAGATATTGATAAAGATGATAGAAAATCACAAACAGTGGCATGAAAAGTTATCATTCGCCTTACTGGGATACCGCACCACAGTCCGCACATCAACCGGGAAAACTCCTTATTTACTGGTTTATGGTATAGAAGTTGTTATTCCTACCGAAGTGGAGATCCCTTCCTTAAGAATCATACAAGAAGATGAGTTCAGCGACGCAGAATAGATAAAAGGCTGGTACGAGCAGTTGGCCCTCATAGATGGGAAAAGGATGAATGCAATATGTCACGGTCAACTTTATCAGAATAGAATGTCCAGAGCCTTCAAAAAGAGAGTCAAGCCAAGATAGTTCACACCGGGGCGGCTTGTGTTAAAAGAGATCTTTCCACATCAAGATGTAGCCAAAGGGAAATTTTCTCCCAACTGGCTAGGTCCGTATATGGTTCATCGAGTACTGATAGGAGGAGCCCTCATGCTTGCAGAAATGGACAGAGAAGTCTGGACAAAGCCAATCAATTCAGATGCAGTCAAATGATATTATATGTAACTCTTTGTGCTCTTCTCAAATGATGTAAAATGAACTACGCCCAACCTAATTCCCGTTTAAGAGAGGATACGTAGGCATCCCTATGGGTTCGGTCATAATTCAATAAAAATCTCATTTCCCCCCGCAATTGGAAACCGGGGGCAGAATTTTGAGGAGGACCCTCAAAATTCCGTAGCATGAGTGGTTGCAATGTCTTGAACCATGTCACGGTCGTCAGTTCATCTAAATTTCTCAAAATATATTTTTACTATGTCTTTATAAAATCATGCACGTTTTCAAAATATAGATTTGTTTAGCAAACGCTACCCCGATGACATAAAAAGGATCATCAGACCAAGCAGAACGAAGCAAGAAAAGCCAGCGGGGATACGAACCAACCTTCCCCAAAACTCACGATTTTTCTTTGGATGCAGAAATAAAGAACAAATAGGTTTCAAAGTCACAAACTTCAACACAGTCGCAAATGCAAAGTTTACTATCAGTACAAAAGAACGAACATGCTCCATAGTCACAGTTGTCACAACAATCGCAATACCACAACCTATTACCAGCTAAGAAATCCTACTAGCATTCGCTATTTGTTCCTTTGCATAGGGCCAAGCCCTGCTTTTATCTTGCACGAGACTAAGCTCTTTCCCACATTTTGCATGAGGTTAAGCTCTACCTCCATTTGCATAAGGATAATCATATGCCTTCCGTCTGCATAAGGCTAAGATCTGCCTTCACTTGCATAAGGCTAATCATCTGCCTTCCATCTGCATAAGGCTAAGCTCTGCCTTCATTTGCATGAGACTAAGCTCTGTCTCCATCTTGCACAAGGCTAATATTTGCCTTCATTTTCATAAGGCTAATCTTCTGCCTTCCATTTGCATAAGGCTAATCTTCTGCCTTCCATTTGCATAAGGCTAATCTTCTGCCTTCCATTTGCATAAGGCTAATCCCCTTCCTTCCCTTGCATAAGGCTAATCTATGCCTTCCATTTCGCATAAGGCTAACCGATGCCTTCCTATCTGCATGAGGCTAAGCTCCTCCTCCAATTTACTTTTTTACCGAGACTAACCGCTGTATCTCAAGCATTATCTACTTCGCTTCTATTTTGGGCTAAGATCCGCCCTTCAATTCGCAAGACTAAGCTTTGTCATGTCAGCATTATATTATTGCATATCATGGGCTTAAATATCACCAACCTGTCCAAAGGCGTCATAGTCTAACGGCATCATCCTCATAGCCGGAAGACACCATGTCATGGCCTGAGGGTCTCTCTCAATTTGCATATCATTATTCAAAGGGATCATAGTTTGGAGGCACCACCTGCATGGCCCGAGAACATCATTTCATGGCCTACGAATCTCTCATCAAGCCATTCATGGTCTAAGGACATCATCCCTAACCGTCCAAAGACAACTTTCATAGTCCAATGGGAACCTGCATCATGTTTAAATTTATGCATAGTATACGCTTGTATTGATTTTATTTGCGGGTAACCCGGCAAGCAACGGCTATCCCAGCAGGAGAAATCCCGCTCCAGTTCTCCCAACCGTATCAAACCCGATATCCTGCAAGTCGTTCATTCGTTCATCCTTAGATGTTGTGTCCACTCTTGTGATAACTTCATCGGTATACTTCGCCGATGAATCCAGAACTAGAAACGACCTGATTCCTATAAAACCAGGGATATGTAGGCAGCTCAGAAGCCGGAACGCGGCCTAAACCTCTCTAACCGTTTCGCTCGGTCAAAATTGGCCATCTATCTTTACCCGACAACTCTTTCATCCTTTTCGGGTAAAGAGGGGCAGTTGTTGATACCCAATTTTTCCCAAAATATTTTTAAAATTGCATATGTACCTTCAAAATCATGCATTAACAACTGGTATTTTTCCATACTTTTCCTATATTTTGTCTAATTTATCTAGTATTTTATTTCCAATAAATAATTACAAAATCACGTCACAAATGATTTCAAAGGCATTTCTTGATTTAATTCATTGTTTATGGTCCTAATAAGATCAAATTATTTCATAATTAGCCAAACTGATATCTTTTGGCTATAATTGCAATAACTTTGCAATTATAGCCTAAGCACGTAATTTTATACTATTTTTTTACCAGAAATTAGCCTTCTATATTTTTAAATATCAAATAACCATTTTAAATTTATTTTCATGCATATGATTCATTTTTATAAATAGTAATTACCTTAGAAAACTATTTTAATTAAACTATCTAGGTATTTAACAAATAGCCCATGCCTATTTCAATTTTAGCCTAAATTGATTAATCACTCCCTATTAAACAAGCCCAAACCTGATTAAATCAAGCCCATATACCCCAAGCCCAAATCCATTAATCCCCCGACCCAATGTCTTATTTAATCTGGACCGTTGATCAATTTTTGATCAACGGACCAGATCCCCCCTTTCCATAATTAACCTAATAGTCTACCCCCCCCCCCAAAACCCTCATTCTCTCATTTTCTCCTCTCACACTCCGTCGTCATCTCCTCTCTTCTTCTCTCAAACGCTCTCTGCCCTAACCCTAATTCCCCATCGCCGGTGCTCTCATGCCGTCGACTATGGGGGCTTACCACCATCCTCCAACCTTAATGGCTCTCCTGTGCCGGGATTCCTGATTTCTTTGAGGTCCTCAAGTGACCAGTGGCCATTCCACTCACCCCTGGGCCTGTTCTCACCATTCTCAGGCCACCATGGCTCGATCGAGTAAGATCTTTCCTTTTTCCGGCTAAACCTATGGGTTTCTAAGCCGATCTCCCTATTTCTAGGTTATTTCTAGAAAACCCTAACCTCTTCTACTGTACCTCTTAGATCTATAACAGATCTGGAGTCTTTCTGAGCTATTTTCGTTTGTTTCATGAAAAACCTTTCGATTTCTCAAAGCGTCGCTTTATTTTTCCATTAGGGTTTCCGGAACTTTTCTTCAAAATATATTTTTGGTCTTTTAATGTTGTTCTCTGATGTTTCAAATGACCTTTAGTTAAAATTTCTTTTTAGTCATAACTTGTTATCATAAAACCTTATTTTTAACACTTATAATTCTGAGTTTGTCTTTGGTAATATGTTCGTGTGCTTGTTTCTCATGAACACTCTGAGTTTTTGTGATTTTACCCTATTATGTTCAGTAGGGTTTCTGATTCTTGCTTCTTCCGCTTATATTATGTTTATTCTGTTAATTCCTCTAATCAGTTCTATCTTCTCTAGTTGAATCCTTGATTCTATGTGATTCTTACTTTACTATGTTTCTGATTTTACTTCTTGTTGCCTATTATGTGTTTATTCCGTTTGTTCATAGAAATTTTGTGTTAATTTTCCCCTTAATCAGTATTGTTCCTATTTGAATCCCTACTTTTCTGTGATTAACACTTTTTACTGATTTCCTGTGATGATATCTTTACTGATTTCTGACCTCTAAGTTATTTTCTCGCCTTATTTTATGGTTGACTATACTGTTATTTGATTCTTATGATGTTTCCTTAATTAGAACCTTATTTACCTAGTCCTAATTACCTGTTCTGTACTTGCACTGTTTGAATTGTTTCCTTATCTATTATGCTCCAGTTACACATTGATTTCTTTCCTTCTTTGTTACATGTTCTTACCGTTTGAAGTTAACTCCC
>ML352073.1:0-22931 GCA_005239505.1 Nicotiana paniculata
GTAGGAAGACGATTCCTGACCATTCTTTGAAGCTAATTTGAAAACAAAACATTCATTCCGTGACGTGAGGCTCCAGCTTAAAACTTTGAAACTATACCAAATCATACTCGGCAACTGAAGCATGGAGGAGAAGAGCCGGAAAGGGCGAAACCTCTCTTTTCAAAAGAAAGCGACCCGCCAAAAAACATTGCAATAGAGAACTCTTTAGCGGAAATGGTTTCCTGGCCTATTGAAACTCTTTCAGCCNGGGCGAAATCTCTCTTTTCAAAAGAAAGCGACCTGCCAAAAAACATTGCAATAGAGAACTCTTTAGCGGAAATGGTTTCCTGGCCTATTGAAACTCTTTCAACCGATTCGCGACAACATATTACTTCATACCAGATTGTGCCAATTCCTCCATTCACAGAATGCCCTTATCAATCAAACTTTCTCTCTCTTACCGAAACTACCCTATGCAACTCCATCTTCAGCAGCTGCTCAATCTTTCATTTCGAAAATCAAACTTGGATGTCATGGGACTTTCTCACAACTTCGTTCCTTGCATTTTTTCCATCTTTAGCAGTCCCATATTAATCGGTTTCATTCCGATCGATCAGTCGAGATGGTTAGCTTGGGCGCTAATGGTATTTTATATTTAGAATACCTAGTCTAATGACAATCTTCCTTACTTGAATTGGAATCTTAAGCAGCTCAATTCCGATCTTCACTGATCTGAGACGGCCATCTGTTCAAGTACCACTTCTTCTACTCAAGCCTCGGCAGAGCCTTTTTGATCTCATTCGTATTCTAAGGAATTCTAAAGGACTCTTTCATATTGCACCGGTGCTGGAAAAGATTGGACTATTCCCTACCGAGACAACATAAACTCTTCAACGGATCCTCCTTTTTTCAACTAGTAGATCGCCTTTTCTTAAGGTTTCGTACTACTACTCAAGTGATACGTGAATTGCTCAGGAGAAGTTTTTCTAACCGGATTGAAATCGTGAGACAGTTCAGTTCTCTAGACTCATGTGCCGCCCTGGAGAAGGGGCGCGATGTTGAAATTGTTGAACCGGAGAAATGAATTGGAAAGGAGTGGAACGAAAGAAGACAAGTGAAGACCAAAAGAGACAGGCTCATGACTAAACACTACCCGGAACGAACCCCAATCGATTCGAATCGGTTAGTCGAACAAAAAAAGACTATAGTTCGCGATCAAATCGTTCGCTTCTATAGTGGTTCAAAATTCCATTTTGATCTGTAAAGTTCTTCAATTGATCCATCAAGGATAGAAGGGAGCAGGGGTATAAGTAGGAGCTTCTTGAATGGGATGGCTTTTCTGGATGTCCCATAAATAAGGCCTCCAACTCTATGTTATAGCCTTCATGCCCTCGATCTGACAGTCCTCATTCTCCCACTTAGCAAGATGCTACTGTGAACAACAAAGTAAATGATGCTTCCAGAAACCATCTAGGTTCTTCCTAGGAAGATTCCTTCTTTCTGTCCTATTGAGAGGATGATCCCTGGCCATCGCCTGTGGTGTTAGATCAGAAAGGTGACCACATCTAGTTCCGAGGTTGGCCTAACCTAACTTGCTGGCATACTTATAGAGTTTTCCGACCTGAAATGCTGCGTAAAGCGTCTTTCTTTCTCGGTGATCGGTCAATGAAGTCATTATGGATCCCTGACTCGTCTCATTCTGAGCCTTTGGCCTGTTTGACATTGGGTCAAATCTGTCGTCTGGGCATCGTCCCTTCTCTTGATCTACTTCGGTTACAACTCGATAGTGAGTTTTGAGGGTCAAGTAAGGGATTGGGTTGAGAGGAGGGTCACAGTCCTGCTATATACGAAATACTTAATAGCTAACGGTCGTATGGCTTCTATCCATCCATGCTGAAGTTTTTGAGACTGAGGGCTTGGATCGAGGTCCTGAAAAGCGTGAAACGCAGTAAGGACATTGATGAAGTATAAGNATGGCTTCTATCCATCCATGCTGAAGTTTTTGAGACTGAGGGCTTGGATCGAGGTCCTGAAAAGCGTGAAACGCAGTAAGGACATTGATTAAGTATAAGACCTGGCGAAAGATGAAGTTGGTAAGGGAAGCGAGGACAATAATTCTCTAACCGGGTTCTTAGTGGAAGTCGAAACCCGTGTTCAAGTAAAGGAGATACTGATTCATTAATGAATTTTTACAGGCAAAATGCCGCTGACAATGTGCTCCCCCTTATTCTAGTTAAGCCTACATCCATTTTAGTAGAAAAGGATCTTTATGTAGCCCAACTCACAGAGAGTTCTGTCTCTTGGTCTGAACCCATTTATTCTATTCCTATGATTGTTCAGTGATGGGTTTTCTCCTTTTAGGATTAGGTTTCTATACCGTGTTGTGCTAAGCTCATTTCTCTTAAAAGGTCTTACCTTTTGTACTTAAGATATTGCATACCCTGCAAGTCATTCATTATCCACACATGTCATACATCTTTCATATAGGATGATCTTAGAAAGCCCCCAAGTGTTGGATATTTGCATGATATAGGTAAACCAATCGCTCTAGGTTAAAAACCAAACGACTTTCTCAAACTAATACTGCAGAAGATCGACATTAGGGGTGGCTGTGACGCTTCCTGTTGAGTACATAATTCAGACTTGAAGTTCGTTTACACAGTATGAGAAAAACAATTATAAAGAATGAGACCAAGCAGCTTTTTTATATTTAATTCTTTATAACATCAACATAACAATAACATTATAAAGAAATATAGGCATTTATCCCATCCATCCACCGAGAAAAACACATGCCTTACACTAAAAGTTCACGCGCTTCTTTATTCAAAACAGAAAAACATTCTGAAATGAACCCACATATAAAAGTGGGCTGGTCTGCTCATTATTTGTGTTTGTACATTTTTTCATTATTGCAATACAAGTAAGACCTCCACTATACTAGTTATGGATAGGATTCGTGCCGGATGGAACACGGCGCTTCGAACCATAGACTACTGTTGCTGGAATGAAATGAAGCTTTAGATCAGGATTATGCTTCTTGCTAGGCCCTGATGGCAGAACTGGCATTTTTGGGGGGGGGGGGGGAAGCGGCCCCCTTTTGCGGCAGAGTAGAAAGCTAAGATTTCCCTTGCGTAGCTCCATTAAGAAAGAACACAAAAAGGAGAAAGAAAATTATTTCGTGGATTCTTGCCATCACTGCTGGAAAACAAATTTTTCTGTAGGCATCCATCGGGTCCAAGATTATATACTACTGCAGAAACTGAATCGAAGGGATTGGTTGAAAGTTAAGGATAGTGTGATTGGCCGATTGGTTGGAAGGTAAGGATAGCATGATTGATTGCTTTCGGGTCCTATGGATCATGGGCCACAACTACTTGGGTAGAGACCGCTGAACATCATTTGGGCAGGCCAAGGCTATATGGGCTTATGCCTTTTGATGGCTGTTTCTGGGCTATTTGGATAGATTAAGATCCTTTCATATAGGAGAGTCCTTGATGGAATTGGATCCTTTGCATGATTTCATGTGAGGAGCCACCTTTGACGGGCTTTGAATTTGGACAGATCCAGCGGGCCTTCTTGCATGGACTTGGGCTTGCTTTGATGATAGGTAGAAAAAATTCCTGACTTTATTTCCTCGGGGAATGAAGTTTCTACGCTTTTTGAGTGAGTAAGGCCCAATAGATCTTATGTGCTTGCCAGGTTTTTCACCATTTGCTTTTCCTCGAGAATGTGAGACTGCTCACCCTTAGTAATCGTATTGTCCGCTCTTTTCATTGATTGTACAACTTTCTCTAAACAAGGAATTTCTAGGGAGTCCTCCCAGTCGGCTAAAGGCGCAATGGATTTTGGTTTTGAATCCGGCTAAGGTGTGAGCAAGGGTATCTTCTTTGGGGTTTATCACCATAGCCTTTTCCTTTAGCTATTACGCTATCCTTCTAATTGGATAAGGTTGAATTTGCTTTTGCTTTAGTTGTTATCATAGAACGACCTTCTGTTCTTTCAGTTGTGTAAGCCTTCCACCTCTCTCTTAGCTTTGCATATTTTCCATTCGGTCCAAGAACCAAGAGCGGTCGAAGTCCTGTCTCAGGGATTGGGCTTGAAGGCTAGTGGTCATATTAGTCGTCTAAGGGGAAATGCCTTTTCCGAGCCTAGCCCCATTCACCTATCGCTTTCTTGAGTTGATGTTTAACTTGCAACTAGAGGATTCAATCCTCCTTGAGGTTTTAGTGGGAGTTCCTTTTTGATGCCCATTCAAGAGTGGCTAAAGGGAAATTTTCTTGCCCGATAGTGAGTCTAACCCCTTTTCCGCAGCATTCCATTCGAAGTAGTCGAAAAAGTCTAAGATGGAGAAAGTGGTGATGCTCTTTGATTGCATCCGCTTGCTTGATCTTTGATCGTCTAGCTGCCCCCTGAGCTAAGACCCTTTATTTAGCCTATGCTGTCTCAGTCTTGGATAGAGTCCATGACCTATCTTTCTTTGTTTGAATGAGACTATCTGATGTCTTTTCATCTCAAACTGAATTGAATGTAATAAGAGTGAAAAATTAGGAAATTTCATACGAAAGGGAGTCTATATAGTATGGACCCTATCCCTTCTTTTTACACCAGTTGCTATGATCCTTATCCCTTTGGGGCTAGACCTCAGCTCAGATCATCCTTGGATGCTAGCGATCCTTTCACCGAAGAACTCTTCAAAGAGGACACTGGCTTTCTATCTTTGAAGGGTTTACCCACAGACCAGAGGGTTAGGTCTCTCACCTTCTTTTCAAATCAAAGAAAGAAGAGCCCTTCAATTCGGGCCCTTTCCCACCTCCTTAGTATGAATTTTTTTTATCCTTTTTCTTTGTTGCGTACTTAACCTGAACCCTGTTTATGAGTATAGCAATCCTTTGAATCTTTCCTAATCCGCTTTCTCTTTGCTTATGCCTTGGGAACCCAGTCTTTAGGAGAAGCAGCTGCTCACTCGTGACAATGGATGCCTGCTTATGTCAAACTATCCTCAATCTCTTTCCCCTAAAGCTAGGATTTTTTTCTTTCCTTCTCCTTCGACCCAAGCAAAAGGATTTCTATTCAGTTTATCAACTCCGGGCATAGAAGCACTCAAGCTAAAGAAAATGCACCTAAAGAATGGCTACTGGCCAGTGATCCTGCAAGACCCTAGAATCGCTCTGAGTCCCTCCCTCTGATGCCCTGACTCTCAGTCTCAATCAAGTAAGAAATGGAACTCTTTTAGCTACGGAAATGGGTATAGACCTCTTCCCTCCGCTGCTTACCCAATGGACCACTTAGAATAGACCGAATCGAAGCCGATAAGCATTCTGTAATCATTCCAAGTTTTCCAGGCTGCCCATTCTCTTTGTATGAAAAGTAGGAGTAGGAAATGTCGTAGGTAAAGCCGTACAGTACTACATCCGTAAGCCTTCCATGTATTGCATTCGTTTGTCAGGGAATCCTTATGTTCACTCCCATCAGGAGAATTTGCCTTGATTTCTATTCTATTACGTACAAGTGGGCCAACTAGTCCGTCTGATAATTGATTCTGTATTCAAGGTAGGCAATTTCGTCCTAGCTTTCCAATTTATCTGTCCTAACATCGTTCTAAGCCTAACATCCTTGCAAGCTTTGGATTTTTTCCTATCTCTGACCGGGAAAGAGGTTACCAAGCAAGTGAAACTGAAGTGAAATTGTACTCGCCTCTTCTCCTTCTTGTCCTCTTGTACTTCCGTTCTTCTTATTCTCGTATCCGGAACCAGAACAATCTCTTCTTTAGCAGCCTCGCTTTGTTAGCTTCTTGTTAGCAGTACTAGTTTTTAGTCTTTATTGACCTGGAAAACAAGCTTTACCAGCCAAGCCAACCCGATATGACCTTCGAAACTCTCTTCTCATACTCCTCGTTCGTCATTCCAAGCATACTCCAGTTAGCTCTTCTCTTACAGAGCCTTGTCTGTTCGATTGCTTTCCTAGTCTTCTTCCTGCTTCATTAGATAAATCGTCTTCATTAATAGATAGAGTTGGAGTACATAGTGAGAGTCAAGGTCAAGTTTTATTGATGATTTTAAAGATGGTTCTCGGGATGGGAGGTCAGGGGTTAGACAAGAGGCCTCTCCATTCTGGGGGATTCAGCGGTGCCTCATCTGGAGGCGGGGTTAATTTCAAAAGAGGCCATTCTTCCAGGCCATTTCATTCAGCACTTCAGGCTTCACATGGTGCTTCCAGTGGTCGTGGTTCTTATACGCCTCCTTTTTCTCAGCCAGTCTATAATGCTCCATCAGCTCCTATCAGAGCACCTCCTTTGCAGAGTTATTATCGTGGTCAGCCGGCTCATCAGGGTCAGCCTCTATATCAGGAGGGGTGCTTTGAGTGTGGGGAATATGGGCATGTTCAGAGAGCTTGTCTGAGATTTTGGGGTAATCAACATCAGTACCAGGGTTCTCGTGCCATAGTTTTGGCACCAACTGCAGCACCACCTGCCCAGCCAGCCAGGGTATGGGTCAGGTAGCTAGAGGTAGGGGCCAGATTGTTAGAGGTGGAGGTCAAGCTGCTAGGGGTGGGGTCAGCTCGCTAGAGGTGGAGGTCCGCCTATCAGAGGTCCTCCTAGAGATGTGGTTCAGGGTGGCGGGGCCTAGCCCCGATTATATTCATTTCAGCCTGACCTAAGGCAGAATCCTTCGATGCCGTTATCACAGGTACCATTTCAGTTTGCAATAGAGATGCTTTAGTTTTGTTTGATCCGGGGTTTACTTATTCTTATGTGTCATCATATTTTGCCTCGTATTTGGTTGTTCCCCGTGATTCCTTGAGTGTCCTTGTTTATGTGTTTACGCCGGTGGGGGATGCTATAGTGGTAGATCGTGTGTATCGTTCGTGTGTGGTCGTTATTGAGGGTCTTGAAACTAGTGTAGACCTTTTGCTTCTTGACATGGTCAATTTCGATGTCATATTGGGCATGGATTAGTTGTCACCTTATTATTCCATCTTGTACTATCACACCAAGACAATTACGTTAGCCTTATCACGGTTGCCTCGATTAGAATGGAAAAAGGACTCATGGTCATTCTCTTAGTAGAGTGATTTCTTATGCCAAGGCTCGTTACATGGTTGAGAAGGGATGTTTGGCTTATTTGGCTCATATTCGGTATTCTAATGCTGAAGTCTCTTTGATAGATTCAGTGCCTATTGTTCGTGAGTTTCCCTAGGTGTTTCCAACATGCCTGCCGGGGATGCCACCCGACAAGGGTGTTGATTATTCATTGATGTGGCTCCTGGCACTCAGCCCATTTCTATTCCTCCATACCGCATGGCCCCACCAGAGTTGAAAGAACAGTTGCAAGACTTTCTTGATAAGGGCTTCATTAGGCCTAGTGTCTCGCCCTGGGGTTAACCGATTTTGTTCGTGAAGAAGAAGGATGGGTCTATGAGAATGTGTATAGACTACCGGCAGTTGAATAAAGTCACCGTCAAGAATAAATATGCATTGCCGAGAATTGATGATTTATTTGATCAGCTTCAGGGTGTCAGGGTGTTTTCAAAAATTGATCTGAGATCGGGCTACCATCAGTTTAAGATTAGGGCGTCTGATGTTCCTAAGACAGCCTTTCAGACGAGGTATGGGCACTATGATTTCTTGTGATGTATTTTTGTTTGACTAATGCCCCAGCAGCCTTTATAGACTTGATGAATTGGGTTTTCAAGCCTCATCTATATTCCTTCATAATAGTGTTCATTGATGATATTCTAATATACTCCCACAGCCGGGAGGAACATGATCAGCACCTTCGGATAGCGCTCCAGACTTTGAGGGATAATCAGTTGTATGCAGAATTTTCAAAGTGTGAGTTCTGGTTGGATTCATTAGTTTTCTTGGGTCACATCGTATCAGCAGAGGGTATTCAGGTAGATCCTAAGAAGATAGAGGCAGTCAAGAACTGGCCTAGACCTACTTCAGCCACGAAAATCAGGAGCTTCTTCGATTTGGCAGGTTACTATCGTCGATTTGTGGAGGGGTTTTCATCTATAGCAGCCCCAATGACTAAATTGACCCAAAAAGGTGCCCCATTCAAATGGTCAGACGAGTGTGAGGCAAGCTTTCAGAAGCTCAAGAGAGCCTTGACTTCAGCACCGGTATTGGTGTTACCATTAGGTTCAGGATCTTTCACGATATATTGTGATGCTTACCGTGTTGGGCTTGGAGCGGTGTTGATGTAGGAGGGCAGGGTGATTGCATATGCGTCTCGGCAGTTGAAATTCCATGAGAAGAATTACCCTGTCCATGGCATAGAGTTGGAAACCATTTTTCACGCATTGAAAATATGGAGGCACTATCTTTATGGTGTGCCATGTGAGGTTTACACAGATCATCGCAGTCTCCAGTACTTGTTCAAGCAAAAGGATCTTAATTTGAGACAGAGGAGATTGTTAGAGTTACTGAAAGATTATGATGTCACTATATTGTATCATCGGGGGAAGGATAATGTGGTGGCCGATTCATTGAGTAGGAAGGCAGTGAGTATAGGCATCCTTGAATTTATTCCAGTCAGTGAGAGAACGTTAGCTTCAGACATTTAGACTTTGGCTAATCAGTTCGTGAGGTTGGATATTTCGTCCAGTCGTGTTTTAGCTTGTATATTCTTTCAGTCTTCCTTACTTGAGCGTATCAAAGGTCGGCAGGATGATAACCCGCATTTGATGGTCCTTAGGGAGATAGTTCGGCATGGTGGTGCCAAGCAAATTACAGTTGGTGATGATGGTGTTTTGAGGATGCAGGGTCGTATATGGGTGCCAGATGTTTATGAACTTCATGAGTTGATCCTTGAGAAGGCTCACGGTTCTAAGTATTCTATTCACCCGGGTGTTGCCAAGATGTATCAGGACCTACGGCCGCATTATTGGTGGCGAAGGATGAAGAGGGACATTGTTGCTTATATGGATCTTTGTTTGAATTGCCAACAGGTGAAGTATGAGAACCAGAGACCTAGTGGTTTGCTTCAGCAGATAGAAATTCCTGAGTGGAAGTGGGAGCGTATCACTATGGACTTCGTTGTTGGATTCCCACAGACTCAGAGGAAGTTCGGCACTGTTTGGGTTATTGTGGATAGGATAACTAAATCAACACATTTCATTCCAGTGGTAGGTACTTATACTTCAGAGCGGTTGGCAAAGATATATATTCGAGAGATTGTTCTCCTTCACGGGGTGCCCGTGTCTATCATCGGGGTATGCAATTTACCTCGCACTTTTGGAGGGCTGTTCAGCGTGAGTTGGGTAAATGGGTTGAGTTGAGCACATCATTCCATCCTCAGACGGACAGGCAGTCGGAGTGTACTATTCATATCTTGGAGGATATGCTCCGCGCCTGTGTTATTGATTTTGGAGGTTCTTGGGATCAGTTCTTACCGTTAGCAGAGTTTGCCTAAAATAATTGCTATCAGTCGAGCATTCAGATGGTTCCCTATGAGGCATTATATGGTAGACGGTGTAGATCTCCAGTTGGATGGTTTGAGTCGGGAGAGGCTCGGTTATTGCAAGAGGCCTTAGATAAGGTCAAGGTTATATAGGATCGACTTCGTGCAGCTCAGTCTAGGAAAAAGAGTTATGCTGACCTTAAGGTTCGTGATGTGGCATTCATGGTTGGAGAAAGGGTATTACTTCAGGTATCGCCCATGAAGGGTGTTATGAGGTTTGGGAAGAAGGGCAAGTTAAGCCCTAGGTATATCGGGACATTTTAGATTCTTGATAGAGTGGGGGAGGTAGCTTATAGACTTGCGTTGCCTCCAGGGTTATCCTCAGTTCATCCGGTATTCCATGTGTCCATGCTCCAGAAATATCATGGTGACCCGTCCCACGTGTTAGATTTTAGCTCTGTCCAATTGGACAAAGATTTGACCTATGAGGAGGAGCCGATAGCCATTTTAGACCGACAGGTTCGTCAGTTGAGATCAAAGATATACCCTTCAGTTCGAATGCAGTTGAGAGGTCATCCTGTTGAGGCAGCTACTTGGGAGTCCGAGTCGGACATGCATAGTAGATATCCCCACCTGTTTGCCAGTTCAGGTAATTTTCTATGTCTGTTCGAGGGCGAATGTTTATTTTAGAGGTGGAGATTGTGATGACCAAAAGGGTCATCTTATGAATTAAGACACTATTCTGGGCTCATTAGCCTTAAAAAAAGACTAATTTTAATTACCTTGATTTGCATGCGCAGTCCGGGTATGAATCCGGAAAGCTTTTATGTGAAAATATAAGAAATGATAATTTTTAGAGTTAAAATTGAATTTTTTGTTGACTTTGGTCAATATTTTGAGTAAACGGACCTGGACCCGTGTTCCGACGATCCCTGGAGGTTTGCAACAAAATGTGGGACTTGGGCGTATGCCCGGAATTGAATTCCGAGGTCCCTAACTTTAGAAATCAATTTTTGAAGAAAATTATTATGTTGGATTTTTAAGGAAATAAAGAAATGAATTAATGTTTGAAATCGTTGGTATCATGCATG
This sequence comes from Nicotiana paniculata, assembly GCA_005239505.1. NCBI lineage: Eukaryota > Viridiplantae > Streptophyta > Magnoliopsida > Solanales > Solanaceae > Nicotiana > Nicotiana paniculata. The sequence continues at coordinate 10,475 of ML352073.1, forward strand.
TATTTTGGTTCCGGAGCCCGGTACAGGTTTGTTATGATATTTAAGACCTATCTATGAAATTTTGTGAGAATCAGAATTGATTTGACGTGATTCGGACATCTGGTTGATAAAATAGTGAAATTGAAGTGTTCTTGAGAAAATCATGAGTTTTGAGGTTGAATTCGTAGTTTTAAATGTAATTTTGTGATTTGATCGCATGACCAAGTCCGTATGATATTTTTAGACTTGCGTGCATGTTTGATTTGGACGGGCTCGTGTGAGTTTCGGGTAGGCTACGGAGTGTTTAGAACTTGGAAATCTCAGCTCGTGCATCTGGTGTCTATCACCAAGCCTCTGATCTCGCAATTATGAGATCAGGCTCCACAATTGCGAAGCTGACATATCTGGGAAATGCGACATTTTTGTTTGCAAATGTGAACCAGGCCTGGGAAGGCCATCCTCGCAAATGCGAGATTTACTTCGCAAATGCGTAGACTGCCCAACAAGCCCAAAAGTTGCAAATGTGATATTTAGGTCGCAAATGCGACATTTAGGTCGCAAATGTGAAGGCAACAGCAATTTCGAAGGGTTTGCGATTGCGAACCCTGATCGCATTTGCGATAACCGCAGCCTGTTAAGTGGGATTTTAGACGGTATTTTCACACATTTTTCAATTCTCTCAAACCCTAAACATCCATAGGCGATTTTTCAAAGACTCAAACTTCTCCAAATCATAGGTAAGTTATTCCTAACTACTTTCTTTCAATCCTTTACAACTTTTTACAAGATTTCAACCAAAAACCTAGAACTTTCATGGTAAAATTTGGGATGTTTGGGTAGAACTTAGGAATTCGAAATTTGGGAATTTAGACCTCAAATTAAGGTTGGATTCCAAAACAAATTGTATATCTGGGCTCGGGAGAGAATGTGTAAACGATTTTTGGTCCAAACCTCTAGTTTAGACCAAGCGGGCCCGGATCGATTTTTTTCTTTTGATAGGAGAACATAGTAAAACCGTAGTTTTTCATTAAACTTAATTCCTTTAGAAATAATTGATGATATTGAACCAATTATGATTAGATTCGAGCGTGTTAGAGGCAAATTCTAAAGGAAAAGCTGTGATTGAGCAGTGAGTGGCCTGCGAAATTGAGGTAAGTGTTTGGTTTAACCTTGACTTAAGGGATTAGGAATCCTCAACTTAAATGCTATGGGAACATGTGTGTGGTTTATAGGTGAGGTGACGAGTATCTATGCACCACCAAATTATCTGTTTAACATGATCCTTTCCTCAGTTCTAATTCACTATATTCCTGTCTTGATTGTTTTCGTGATTTCGATGACTCCATGTGTACTTGTTTTTGTCAACTTGTTGTTAAATATTGTTTCACATATTTGAAAGTGTTGGTTGATCCCTTGGATTCATTGTGGTACAAAAAGGGTTGAGCTAGTTGACAATGTTTTACGATACAATCCGGTTGGTTTCATTGTGAAATGATAATTGATGAAATTCATGAATAGTACAACTTTGTGCTTACAGTTGTTGAGACATAAATATTGTGAAAGGCTTTGACCTAAATTGTGAAATCTTTTTATAAATAAAGAGATGTGATTGTTTGGTGGGAGCGGGTTGCACGCCGAAACAAGGAGTAATAAGGGAGGACATGTGGGATCGGGTTGCACGCTGCAACATGAGAAATAAGGGTGATATATATAGGGAGGATCAATAAGGGTGGACAGGTCGGAGCGGATTGCGCGCCGCAACAAGGAGCAATAACGGAGGATATTCATGTTTTACTGATTATATGATAAAGACTGGAAAACTTACTATTTTATTCTATTGTTCCCATACTCTGCTTTTGACTTTATTTTAAATTGAAACTTGGAAATTTTCGTGAGGATTGGTTATAGCTGAGATCTGGAAAAGTTATCTGAGTTGTTTTATTAATTGTTGCAACTTACTGTTTAATTAGTTTATTATTTCCTTCTTGCCTTATTATACATTGTATCCAGGTTATGTTACAAATGCCCCGCCGTAGCCTCGTCACTACTTCGTCGAGGTTAGGCTCGGAACTTACCAATACATGGGGTCGGTTGTACTGATACTGCACTCTGCACTTCTTGTGCAGATCCAGGTTCCGGCCAAAGTTGAGTTATCGAGTAGCAGCTGATCATTCATACGGAGACACGAGGTAGTTCTGCTGGCGTCCGTAGATTCCTGAAGTCTTCTCTACATTATTTAGATTGCTGTTTTATTTCATTCAAAACAGATATATATTTCTTTAAGCCAAATACTTGTAGTAATCTTTAGTAGTTCGTGAGTTGTGACTCCAGACCTTGGGTAGCTAGATATTAGAATTATTTTCTAGTTTCATTTCATTAATTTGTACATTATTCTTGATTCATCTATTGGACATTGTTAGATTTCGCATTATTCTAAACTACTTACTTATATTTAATTAAATTGTTATAAGAAAACGGTTAAATAAATTCTAACATTGGCTTGCCTATCAAGTGTGGTGTCAGGCGCCATCATGATCCTGAGGGTTGAGAATTTGGGTCGTGACAAATAATATTTCACAATTTGAAACTTTGCCTCAATATGATTTACGGCCTTTATAATTCAATACCAAGTTTTCAACAACATGAACTGCAAGGTAATTCGTCAAGGAACAACACCTCTTTTAAATTACAACTTCTGAAAATAAATAGATTTATTCATCTTATTAGCTAAATTTCTCACTTAAATTATCTATTGATAAATTACTAATGAAGTATTTTCCATAAAAATAGCATCTGAAACAAACACAGAGTTCACATAAAAGGTCAAGTGGAAATCACACCAAATTATCATATAAAAACAACCACGACAAACAAGGAATGAGGCATGCCAAATAAGGGATTTAATAAGTTCCAACGATTTTTCAATTTAATACATAAGGGTGTCTACGAATTTAACCGATATAATTTGCACATATAAACCAAGTACGTACTCATCACCTCGCGTACGTGGTTTCTAATCACACAATCTCCACATAAGACTCAATGCCTAAGAAAAAATTCCCCCACACAAGGTTAGGTAAGATACTTACCTTTACGGGGTTAGGCCGATATTCCAAAATAGCCTTCTTGCTTTAATTGACCTCCGGACAACTCAAATCTATCCAAATTAATTCTATAACTTCATTAAAATTTATCGAAAATAATTCCATATAATAAAACGTCGACTTAAAATTTCACATTAAAAAGTCAACCAAGAGTCAATGCGGGACCCACCTCTCAGAACCCGACATATTTTCATGAAATCCGAACACACATTCCGATACGAGTTCAACCATATCAATTTTATCTAATTCCGATAAAACCTCGACCTCCAAATATTAAATTTTCATTTCTGAAAGATTTTGCAAAAATCTCATTTTCTTCCAATTGATTCACTAATAAAAGATGAAAATAATCATGCAATCATGAAATATAATGAAAATCGAGTAGCAAACAGTTACCCCAATCCATTTGGTGAAAATCCTCTCAAAAATTGCCCAAATCCGAGTTCCCTAGCTCCAAAAATGTTGAAATGAGCTAAAAGACGTAACTGCTCAATAAAAACCTATTTCCAGTCACCAAAAGTCCATTTCCCGTCACTAAAAGTCCATTTCCCGTCACTAAAAGTCCATTTTCCGTCACTAAAAGTCCACACCAGAACTTGCTTGCACCAGCAGTATATTTGTTCACTGAAAAACCTCTAACTCCATCATACAAACTCAGAATTCGACGATTCTTGTTCCTATGAGCCACAAACAATAATACGAACCTAGTCGTTCAATCGAAACTCAATTCTGATGTCACGATCCCAAATCCTAAACTGGCCGTAATGGCGCCTATCGTGGAACTAGGCTAGCCAACAATCACATAATTACAGTTTCTTTCTAAAATCCCAACCAATTTCAACATTTCATAAACTATACAAAATTACTGAATTCATTAGGCAAAATAAACAGCTAAATAGTCTAAACCATCCCCCAAAATCCGGAGTCAACATGTCATGAATGTCTAAGAATATGCCAAAAGGTATACTATTATAATACAAAACCTCCGAACGAATAACTAGATACAATCATAAGAAGGAAAAACAGAGATGTTGCGGACGCTGAACAACTACCTCTATATCCCGAACTCCGGCTCCGCATGGAATAGATGGCTAACGCTCAGTATCAGCACCTGTATCCGCACACAGGGGTGCAGAGAGTAATGTGAGTACGCCAACTTAGTAGTAATAAAAATAAATCAAGTTTAGGCGGCAAGAAACACATAAAACCAATATCATCAGTTCACAGTATGCACAACCTTTCATTCCAACAGTATATACATAGATATATGAAATCAACATGCTTTAAAAGCCAACTTCAGTAAAATCCTTTGAAAAATGTGTTTTCCAACAATTTCTGAAATAAAAATAACCGAAGGATTTAGTATAAAATGAAATAAAATCATAAGTAGCCCCTCAGGCAAAACATGAATCATAAATCGCCCCTCGGGCAGAACATCACTCAGCACCTCACAGCCACTCAGTATCAGCCCCTCGAGCAGCCTCACTATCACTCATGCCTCTCAATCACTCGTCGCTCGGCACTCGACACTCAGCTCTCGCACTCAGTAGGTACCTGGGCTCACTGGGGGTGTGTACAGACTCCGAAGGGGCTCCTTCAGCCCAAGCACTAATATCAAGCCACCTCGTGGCGTATCATATCTTCACAACTAGGCCCTCGGCCTTACTCAGTCAGAACCTTTCAAAAGCCCCTCGGGCGTATTAGTAAAACGGGGTACTCGACCCAAAACATCATTTTTATATCTCAAAATAGTGTAAATAAGGCTGAGATTGAAAACGGTTAAGCACAATATGACTAAGTGTAAATCATAAATCAACAGTGAGGAAATATCAGTAAAAACCCCCAAGGGGTCTAAACAAAGTCGGCACGAGGCCCCAAACACGGCTTATAGCCCAAATATAGCAATAGTCTTTACAACACAATTTAACATATGATTTAGAGTAAAATACGCAACTCAATAGTTGCCGCGGGCCTAATTTCAATAGTTGCCGCGGGCCAAAAGAAAATTCCAAATTCCATGCACTTATCTCCCCCAAATTTTGGGTTTAATTTCAACAATGTTCCGGTTAAATTTCTTAGAAAGAGATATAGAAACGAGTTATGAAGTTGGAAACCTTACCTCCAAGTGAGCCCCTTTGATTTCTTCTTCAAACCCTCTCAAAAAGCTCTCAACTCGTTTATCAATGGAGGAAAGTGGTGAAAATTTCGCAACAATGGGCTTTAAGGCATTCTGCCCAGCACTTAAAATCCCTTCAGTGCGATCGCGACTCTAGCCACGCGATCGTGATGCACAGACTAGCCCAGTCACTGCGATCGCATACCAACACACGCGATCACATAGAACAACTCTCCATCCCACACACGTGCCTAAGAACCTCTACGTGATCGCACAAATCCCACGCGATCGCACTGCTTTACGTGACCAACCTATGCAATCGCAAACCTAACCACGCGATTGCATAGAACAAAATGCCTGACCCACTCTTTTACTCTATGCGATCGCGGATGAACCCAGGCGATCACAGTGAAGAAATCACTGCTACTAAAACACCAGAAAATAGTAGACTCCTTAAGACCAAAAAAGTGCCCGTTTGAGCATCCGAAATACACCCGAGGCCCCTGGGACCTCAACCAATCCTACCAACACACCCCGTAACATCATTCAAACTTAGTCGAGCCTTCGAAACACCAAAAACAACACGAAAACACCAAAATTACATCAAATTCAAGCCTATGACTTTGAAACTTCTAAATTTCGCCAATGATGCCGAAACCAACCAAAACACATCCGATTGACCTGAAATTTTTCACACATATCCAAAATGACATTAAGAACCTACTCCAACTTCCGAAATCCCATTCCGACCTCGATAGTCTATTTTTCACTGCCGACCAGAAATCGCCAAAAACTAACTTTCGCTAATTCAAGCCTCATTCTACACCGGACATCAAAACTTCATTCCGAACACACTTCTAAGTCCAATATCACCTAGCGAAGATATCCGAGCCATAAAATCCACATTTCGAGGTCGTTTACCAATAAGTCAACTCTCAGTTTGACTTTTAAACTATTAGGCTACTTTAAGACACTAAGTGTCTCAATTCTCACCACGACCACTCCGAATCCGAACCAACCTACCCAACACAACATAAATAGGCTAAGAAACATATGATAAGGCAGAATGGGGGAAACGGGGTATCTCACGGAATGACTGGCCGGGTTGTTACATCGGAGCTCATTTGCTCAATGAGATGCCAATTTCGCTCGTTAAACAATTAACTCATATTTCGCGCTAAAACCCCGATCGCGACTTGATGAAATTAGACCAAACATTCCAGGTCAGTCCTATAATTCATTATCAAACTCCCAGAAGTCTCGAAATCTAATTTCGATCTCTAGAACTAAAAATGGACCTTTGGATCATTACATGCTTATGCTCAAAACACCAAACTCTTCCAAAACTCATCTGAGCCCCATGTGACCCCAACCAAGTATACTAACAAGTCCCATAACATGTCACGAACTTATTCGATGACTTAAATTACATTATACAATACTAAAACACGAATCGCACCTTAATTCAAGCTTAATGAAAACTACGAATTCTAAATTCTACATTCGATGCCGAAACATATCAAATCAATCAGGAATGACCCCAAATTTTGCACACGAGTACTAAGTGACATAATGGAATTGTTCCAATTTCCAAAACCGAATTTTGACCCTCATATCAATAAAGTCAACTCCCGGTCAAACTTTATAAAAATCTTCCATTTCCAACTTTCGCCAAAATGCGTCAAATTGTCCTATGGACTTCCAAATGCAAATCCGAATATATGCCTAAGTCTGAAATCACCATACGAAGCTATTGAAATCATCAAAATCTCATTCCGTAGTCGTTTGCTCAAAAGTCGAACTCCGGTCAATTCTTTTCATTTAAGCTTCAAAAATAAGGATTGATCTTCCAATATAATTCCGAACCTTCCAAAACCAAACTGGCCGCACACGCAAGTTATAATATATATTATGAAGTTTCTCGGGACATTAAGTCGCTGAACGGAACATTAATTATCAAAACGACAAGTCGGGTCGTTACATTCTCCCCCTCTTAAATAAACGTTCGTCCTCGAACGTGCCAAGAATCTTTCCGAGGACATTAAATTGCTGAGTGTATTATTACACACACACTCGCAGGTGATTCTACATCACCGTAAATTTAACATGGATCTAAAATGCCATCTCAATTGAAGATTATTTCTTTCATCCATACTTATAAACTTTAAAACCAAGTTTCTTGCACTCCAAACATTTAAAAAGGCCTTATTTTTATATCAACACACAATATTAGTCTCAATTGGCTGTAGCAACTTGTGCCTATGCACACATCATACATATGCTCATAACCACATCTCTTCTCATAATAGATGTTCATAAATTAATTCCAGCATCGTCAATTAACCTCATATTAACCAAAACCTCGTTTCGAATTTTCACAACACTGACAGCAAAACGTGAGGAATGAAGACCTCATAATTATTTACCCGATTTAACGAGTCACATTTAACGCCATCTGGGCACTCACCTCGTAGGCTTTCAATATGCATAACATGAATATGGCTAAATATGCACAATAAAACATAAAAGAATTATCAAATAAGCCTAACAGGCATGACTCCCTATCAATACTATAGTACAAATTTAAATTTCACAAAGGGAGAATTTAAAAACATAAAATTTTCACCACAAGAACCTCATCCTTATATAAATTCCTCCGTATCTTGTATCCCGGTTTAAATATTTCACATCATATAAAAATTGTGAGGATCTCGTCCTCAACTCTGCATCACAAGTACTTTGCACATTGTGCCAATTGAAATTTTCCATTCCCTTTCTTTTTTTATTTTTTTTTTTAAATTTATAAATTTTGTGAAACAATTTCACAACACAAAATGAACCCCATACCGGTAGGGCATATAATTCCCAAATTTTAATTAAACTATCCCGAATTTATATCAAAACCCATTGTAGTGAGTAACAGAAAGTCACTTTTGGACTCTTAGCCCTCAATAGTGTACAAAACAAAATGCTAGACACGGGCTAACACCATCAAATCTCCCAACATGGATAAACATATGAGTGGTGTACAAAATCACTAAGTCACCATACATGGAGCATGATAGGAGATCTCACTTCGATAATTCGAATTGAATCGAACTAAGAACAATGCTCCTTTATTATGACTTAAATCATATCTGTAGCGATACCATTTGGTGTAGCGGCCTAGCCATACCATATCAATTATATCAATTATTTATAGAGGGCCTCCCCTATAGGACGCCCCTTTACCCGCCTGTCCTCCACCCCTAACTGACTGTTCATGCGGGATAGTAACTAGAATAGAGCCTGCAACATGAGTATTCTGATGAAATCCGCCTCTCCCAAGTCTAGGACAATCTCTCATGATGTACCTAGAATTACCACACTGATAACAACCCCTTTGCAGGTTCAGCTTCTCATACTGAGTCTATGCCAGATAACTAGAATAACCATTATAGGAACCCCGTGTCGTTGGTGCCTTAAAAGAACTTACTGGAGCACTCAGAGTATTCTAAAATTATTTCCATGACCCCGCTGATACTAAAATGTAGAATTATTAAGGACGCGAGAATACCACAAGTCCCAGCATCATCCCATACAAATCTCAGCTCTTAACCACACACAAGTTTTGGAGAACCTTTCAATACCACATAAATACATCTCAGGTCAAAACTGATATAACACATGACCCCGCAATCTGATCGTTGATAGTGGACTCCCCTCACTTGGCACGAATCCATAGGGCATATTCCGATGATCCACAATACTAACCTTTATCACTCGTACAACACCGGTCATAAGACACCTCAAGCCATTTATTTGGTGCATGTCATCCTCGTGACAGTTAAACTCGCTTCCTCCAACGCCTTGGCTACTAGTATGTACCATTCACTAAATGGAAATCCCATACGAACCACATAGTCTCTAATACCACCAACTATTTTCAGATCTACATCAACCTTGTGACCCTACCATGATTGTGACGATTAGGCAATTGATTAAACCTTCTTAAGATCGTACTTATCAACCAAATGCCAGAACCTGTTGTACCCCATGTGCACAACTGAATGATCTCTCAATACTTTTGCATCCTCGATCTGGACGACACGTGGTAGAAATGGTTGAGCAACCCTAGCTCCCTTATAACACCTCTGTAGTATCACGAACCGTTGGCGCATAGTTGATACCGAGTGCGTAATTTCATACACGAGTGGATGAAAAATAACATAAGATATATGCTTGTGAATAAATGCCGCACGATAAGGAATGAAAGAAGTGAAATTTTTTCCTACTAGCTCTATAGGCTCTCGAAGATAAGTACAGACGTCTCCGTACCAATCCGCAAGACTCTACTAAACTCATTCGTGACTCGTAGAACCTATGAACCTCGAGCTTTGATACCAACTTATCAAGACCCAAAATCCCACCACAGGCGTCGTGATGGCACTTAGTCTCTAAGACTAAGTAAGCCTATCATAATAACAAATCAAGCCAATTTTTTTTAGATAATCGAAACCAACAACGGAAATAATGATACAACCTCCCAAGACTGGTAATACTGAGTCACAAACTCTAACTGAATACATGAAATGATCTCAAGGATATCGAATATACAATATTGTTTGAATAATAATTGACAGTATGATAAAATGGGAAGACTCCAAGGAACTGCGACGACCAAGCAACTCTACCTTGAATCCTTGTGATCACACTCTAACTCTGCCCAAGTCTGATATCTCCAATACCTGGCTCTGCACAAAAATATGCAGAAGTGTACTATGAGTACACCACAGTCGGTACCCAGTTAATATCAAGACTAACCTCGGTGGAGTAGTGACGAGGTTCAGCGAAGATACTCACTAATCAATTACACCGTGCAGTGTAGCAGTATATAATAATAATAGAAACAAATAGCAATGATTTAAACAGCAAGGCAGCAAGATTACCATAAATATTGCTCAAACGAATAAGGATCACAAATACAACCAATCAATCAAGTCCCTCAAATATACGTCTTTCAAATGTAAGTACTTCAAGTATAAATCTTTCAAATATAAGTTTTTCAATAATAATCCTTAGAATATAATCCTTCAAAATAAATATATATTTCGAATATACTTCCTTAAAATAAATATCTTTCGGATATAATTCTTTCAAATAAAAGTCATGTTGTGACACCTTATTTCATAATCATAAAAAATACGGGTCTCAGCCCAATTTCATATTTCCACAACACCTCTTGCCCATATTTCTATCACAACTGCACAGATAACTCACGTTCCAAAAGTATCAATATATAAAAATCTGCACGATCAATTTACTTTAGATATAGTTTGAGTGAAGAAAATGACACGACACTTAAATTAAAGCATCATATAATCTACCTATTTGGATGTAAAACTTATTAACTTAAACATAATAGTAACTCATTTTATTTAAAACAACTCAGTCATCGAAAATCAATAAAAAATAGAAATATAAATCTTCAGATTCTGGTACTAAAAAACCAAAGACAACACAATACAACAAGGAGCACGGACATCACAAAATTATTCCAAACACACTCATAAGTCCCAAATCACCTAACGAAGCTATCCGAGCAAAAATATATAACCTACGACTGCTCTGGCGACTGGCGATCGAGAGGAGACTGCCTACTGCTCCCTCGCGAACACTGCCATGGCCACTCCGACCAATGGCGAGCCACCACCAACGATGGGGCAATTTCCACAACCACCCACCACCACTACCCAGCCCCCTACAACAATAAACAATATCCAAAAACCCATGGATTACGCACAGGCAGTAAAACCTACGTCGAAAACCATCATGCATGATCGTCCAGTTGCAGTGGAACCAATTCCCTTCAGGCGTGCAACTTATTTACAAGGCGAACCACTGGTAAGATTTACAGAAACTGAAGTTGAACGTATGAATGTGATCGAAGGTTTAAGGTACGCAGTTGTTTGCAAATTTTCATACGGATGGCCGGAGTTGCAAGAATTACGCAAAGTCATTCCTATGCAATGTGGGATTAAGGGTGAATGCAATATTGGATATCTAAGGGATAGACATGTATTGGTAAGGTTGACATTATGGCAAGATTATATTGATTTCACGTCGAAGAGTGTTTATTACATTAAGGACAGACTTGGACAAGAATTCCAGTTGAGAACTCTGTTGTATGATTCAAAGTTTAAATCTGGGGAGGAGACACCAAAGGTAATGGCATGGATATCTTTCCCTAACTTATTGCCGACCTTTTTTGTTAAAGAATGCCTCTTCTCAATTGCCTCAGCAGTAGGTAAGACAATACATCTTGATATGGCTACTGTTAATAAGACAAGGCCAAGTTGTGCACGCGTAAAGGTACTTGTGGACTTAATGGCTGATCTTCCTAAAAAGGTGAGAATGGATATTGAGAATGAAGTAACTGGAGAGGTGAGAACTGAATGGGTGCATATACGATATGATTACCTGCCTAAATATTGTAAGGAGTGCAAGTTACAAGGTCACGACATGTTGGAATGCTGGAGAATTCATCCAGAACTCATGGCTAATAATACAGTAGGCAAGCAGGTGTCAAAGGAAGCAGTAGTGGAAGCTAATGGTGCAAAAGACAAAGAAACAGGTCCTTTGATGATTCTATCCAGTGGTAAGGTAGTTGGCAATGCCAATAAACAATGGAAGGAGGTTAGGAATCACAGGAACAAAGGAAAGGAGGCAGCCAAAAAATCTGGACAGGAAATAATACAAGCTGAGAACCAAGCAGCATTGAGATCTCAACAAGTGCAAGTAGCTAACAAGTTTTCTATCTTAGAAGTAGAGAGCAGTGATGTCAACGAGAATAATCAATTGGCTTTGGTTGATGGTGATGGGAAAGGTGAGAGTTCTAATTCAAGGGGGAATACTGTTTTGAACTTTGCAGCACCAGCTTTTAATCCTAAGGTTACTGGGAATACAAAGACAAGGGATGGTAATAATGAAAAACAGGTGACTTTTGGACAGAGTTTGAACTCTGTGGCACATATTGATAATTTAAACTCTAAGGGAGTTGGTAATCAAGAGGAAGTGAGAAACATGGAGAAAAGAGGAGAAGATAAAGGAAATAAGGAATCTACCTCTCAATGGGTACAGAGGGCCTTTAATGGAACAGTTGCAATTAATACATCATGCCAGGAGACACAAGACACTCGAGTTGAAGGACAATTGGAAAAAATCTCGATCATGATCAAGTGGAAGATTTAGATTTTGAGAAGTTTAAATGCAATGAGAA
>MDKI01034053.1:0-21451 GCA_005239505.1 Nicotiana paniculata
AGTTTAAAAGACAACTAGAGTTCATATTGTTAACCTTCTAAAAAGAGAATTGTTTCCACTGTGTATATATATGTGTACCTGGATTGGGGGTTATTATGGAGTGTTACTAAATTGGACAAATGAGTTTCGAAAATAAACATTTCAAAACCTATATTTCATGTTTCTTTTAATAAAGACTTAACAATTTTCCTGAGAAAAATGGTTTTCTTGATAAAATACGAATTTATTATGTGGATATGTGTAACTTTGGGTGCCTGAGTCTCTTTAGTGATTCGCGAGCAGGAAAACCCTATATTTGTGTATGTATTCTTATGAGCACCTGAGTCGCATGTATGATTCGCGAGTAGGCTAGCCGTATTATATTGAGAGGTGCACTTTTGAGACGGGTCGGTCGATCCCTCGGCAGTCCACAGAGAGAATTATTATATTGAGAGCCGCACTTTTGGGGTGGGCCGATCGATCCTTCGGCAGTGCGTAGAGATATTGAGAGATGCACTTTTGGGACAGGCCGATCGATCCTTCGGCAGTGCATAGAGATATTGAGAGCCGCACTTTTGGGACAGGCCAATCGATCCTGCGGCAGTGCGTAGAGAGGTTGAGAGATGCACTTTTGGGACTGGCCGATCGATCCTTCCATAGTGCATAGAGAGGTTGACTATCTTATGACTCCGGCCGGTTGTCTTATCCTTGTGTGCGCATGACTATTTGGTACTATTTTATTGGTATTGGCTTGACATGTATTTGGGAAAAAGGGAAGTGTACATTGTTGTTTATTCTCAGTGATTACCTGGATTTATGTACTTTATATGTACTCGTTGCTCATTGTCTTACATGTCTACTGTATTTCATCATATTCTGTCATATATCATATTGTCGGGCCCTAGTAAGTGTCTAATTTTCCCTCTCATCACTACCTCTCTGAGGTTAGGCGGGCGACTTACTGAGTACACGTTATTTTTGTACTTGGAGAAAAATATGCCAACATGTTGACCGCTATTGCGTCAATAGTCGAATCTGTAGGGGGAAAGTCTAACTTTATATTGTTTGCAGATAATGAATCACGAAATTCCCAGGTTTGGCATGGTCCAGAATACCCCACCTCTGTTGATTGACTGGTGGAATGACCTTGCACTATGTGACGTAAACCTCATAAGGAGATTGTTAGGTAACTTGCCGTCTTTGTTGAATAATCGACCCAACAGAGAATTAATTGTGGCAGCCACAATGTTATGGAATCAAAAGAGAGTTCTCTTCCGATTTGGAAATATAGAAATGATTCTTCTTCTAGAAGAGATAGGGGTCTTTGCCAAGTTTCCATGGGATAGTTCGGCTCTGTTGGTGCCAGAAAATCACACCCCACAAGTTTTCTAAAAATGCTAGGGTTTAAGAAGAACGATGAGTTGGTTTTCTTGAAGAAATCCTACATCCCCTTAGAGTTTCTCTATGAGCGGTACGAGAACAACAAGTCATATCGCTTGCATCACGAGGAGCTAGCTACTACCTCTTTGGGATGGGTACACCGCCGAGTTTATGTCTTCATAGTCTGCTTCTTGGGTTTGTTGATCTTTCAAATGCAAGGAGAGAGAATTCACACTCGCTTGGCCATGGTCGCCCGAACCGTGATGGAAGGTATCGAGGGGCAGAAATACACCATCATCCCTATCATACTAGCTGATATTTATCGAGCCTTGGATTCGTGCAAGCATGGGTTTGGGCATTTCAAGGGTTGCAATCTCCTACTACAGGTTTGGAAGCTAGAATATTTTCAGAGGGGAAATTATCGCCAGGAGCTCTTGCGTAGACCACTGAATGACTACATAGCCAATAATGATCCAAAGAAGATGAAATTTGCTCCAGATAGGTTTGCAAATCCTTGGAATGTTGTAGGCTGGGTACGTTTCTTTAGTAATCTAACAGATGAGCTAGTGCATTGGATGTTCGAGTGATTTCCTCGTAGAGAGTTCATCATCAGGTCTAAAGGAACCACTCACTTATTACTGATTGGGTTGCGATGCATCTACCCTTACGCTCCTATAAGGGTAATGAGGCAAATTGGGAGGAAGCAAGTCATACCTCATGTTTCCAACATAGTTTAGTATAAAGTAGACTTCAAACGAGATGTTATCCTGTTCAAATTCGAGGCCCAGCACATGTGGAACAAAAATATCATTATGGATGGGGAGAATATTGAAACAGGCAGGTACCATGTCGGTCATATGTATTACTATCTATCGTGGTTGGAAGACGACATAACCGAGGACGTCAAATCAGGGATCAATCTGAAAGATAGAATCATAGATGAGGTAGCTGAGGCTCAGGTAGAGTACAAGAGGCTACACAAAAGAGTGTTCGAATGTGAAGACAAGCATCTGGAACAACATAAGGTGGATATGGAAGCGATCAAAGAATGGAAGGAGATTGCAAATAAGTCGACGGATAGGTTGGAGCACCTAGAGTAAGGGATGATGGAGCTAGAGGGGAAGATGAGAAAAAGGCTATGGGATTGTCAAGGTATGGGCTATGGTGAAGGAGGGAATCTAGTAATGGCTTACTTGTTTCTCGACATACATGAACTGGAAGTGTGATTGATGGAGTCAAAAGAGCAAACAATGGAGAAGGTCCTTCTGGGACCAAATAGATTAGGAGATAATGTCCTTTACTGCTTTCTAGTTAGATTTCATTTAGATTTTGATGTAAAAGGCTTCATGCCATTAGTGAATTCATATTATTATTTTGATTTAGTAAAGATTGATTTGATCTATTTTCACATTAATGGAATGAAGCAGCGTTGGCATAAATTTTCTCCGAATTAATCATTGCATGGCTTATATGTTACTTGCTTAAATATTGCAAACACTATTTTATTTCATCTTACTGACTTGTTTACCTTTTTGTTTTTCTTTCTTTTGATTATTCCCATTCCTAAAGGTTGGTCCGTGCATTCAGTCATCATCAGCATACCATACTAGATCCAAAGGTCCTCCACCTCCTTCTCCACCTAGGGACCCCAAAAGCAAAGGCAAAGGCAAAGGGAAGATGGATGATTTAAGTGGCAATCGAAAGGATAACGCTACCATAGAAGAGAATGTCGAAACTTTAGATGGAAGGACTATGCCAGGACAAAACGAGTTGGTCTTACGGTTGGAATAGAAATTTTTGGACCTACAAGGTGATCTTGAGCAGGTCCGAAATCTCGCAAACCTCTCCCTTACTCTGAATGTCCCCGACGTCAACCATCAGAACACCGCAACCCATAATAAAACACCACCTCAAAACTACAAACCCAAATACACTATCCTTAGCTCCTCAAAACCCTCCCGCAACACACCAATATCACAACCTCTCACCCCCTCAAAACCTTAACGCTCCACCAGTACAAACCCCTCAACACCACCACCATCATACCGGCTAGTATCCGCAAACAACTACTTATCATACCCATTAGAACGTGACATAACCTACCCTCATCCTCTCTCAAACCTCAATCAATGATCACCCATATACTCAAGTCCCAGGAACGAACCAAGGCAACCTGATATACGTGGAGACCCTACCACACACCCCACTGCAAACCCTATACATACCAAAATCAACCGTGAAGGATCTGCTCCTCCAGAATATGGTGGAAAAGCTAAAGAAGTTGACAGGAAGAGTCCAGAGTGTTGAGGGTGGAAAAGGTGTTGAAGGCTTGAATTATGAAGTCTTATGTATCCAGCCAGACCTGGAACTGCCGGAGGGTTACAAACCTCCTAAGTTTGAGATGTTCGATGGAACCAGTGATCCTAAGGTGCATTTAAGAACCTATTGCAATAAGCTTGTAGGAGTGGAAAAGAATGAGCAAATATGTATGAAGTGTCTCACCGGAGATGCTTTATCCTGGTACATTAGTCAGAATCCAAAGAAGTGGGCAAAATAGGTAAGTATGGTATCCGATTTCATGGATAGGTTCGGGTTCAACACAGAAAATGCGCCTGGAATTTTCATATCTAGAACCTCAAGAAGAAGCCAACAGAAACATTACGTGAGTATACTACTCGTTGTAGATCAGAGGCCGCCAATAGAAGAGGAAAAAATGAATAAATTCTTTGTCATGGCTCAAGATCCACAGTACTATGAAAGGTTGATGGTAATTGAAAATAGCAAGCTCCCCGACATCATCAAATTGCGAGAAAGAATAGAAGAGGGAATCAAGATTAGTATGGTGACTAATTTTGAGGTGCTTCAAGACACCAATAAACCCTTAAAGAAGAAGGAAGTGGGTGTCGTGATGGTAGCCCAGGGCCCTAAGTTTTCCTGTCGCTACTATTGAAAATCCTTCTCAGTGGGTCAACCCCCAACAGGACTTGTTCCTACCACTCAGTCATGAAGGGGAATACTATCGAGGAATGCCGCATGTTGAAAGATAAGATCTAGATATTGATTGACACTAAAGTTATACAGGAAAAGGATTCCACGCCGAATGTCCGTAATAACCTTCTCCCGACTAAATATCTATCTTGTCAGAGTTGCAAAACTCAGATGCGCACAAGAATGCATGAAGGTGTTAAGTGAAGCTTATGTACCTACCGGTATCACCAGTGGAGAGATGAAAAACATGGCGGGGCAGGTACTGGAGAGTCATAAGCATAGTTTCCATGAAGATGAGTTTCCGCCAGAAGGATTGAGCCATAATAAAGCATTGCACATCAGTGTGCAATATGAAGACAAGTTCATTGCTAGGGTTCTGATCGACGGGGGTTCAAGTCTGAACATAAGCCCGCTGAATACTTTAAAAAGATTAGGTATAGGTCTGCATGAGATACGACTGGGAAATATGAACATAAACTCATTTGATGGGTCTTAGAGAGCTAATATTGGACTATCTAATACAACCAAAGGAACAATAATCACCACCTCGCCATTACCTTTATTCATATTTTGGCGTTTTAGGATCATAAAAATAGAATTTCGCCCGATTCCCAGATAATATGTGTTATAGACCACACCTTCTGCATCGGCCAGAGCGGCTGGACCCTGATCGCTTAAAAAATTTTCGGCCCATAAAAATCACCTAAGGAACAATAGTCGTCCAATCTCCATGACCGTTACACATTTTTTGGTATTTTAGGACCATAAAACTGCAACTCCGCTCGATTTCCAGATTTTCATGTGCTATAGCCCACGCCTTCTTCATGGACCCGGGCGGCCAGACCTGGATCGCTTAAAATTTTGCCGTAACATAAAAAATAGACCTAAGGAACAACAATCACCGCCTCACCATGACCGTTACTCTTTTTTTGTGTTTTAGGGCCATAAAACCGGCATTCCGCTTGATTCCTAGAATTTCGTGTTATATGCACACGCCTTTTGCATGGGCCGGGGCGACAGGACTTGAATCGCCCAAAATTTTGCCGACCATCAAAAACGACCTATGGAACAATAGTCACTGCCTCGCCATGACTGTTCTTCGTTTATTGGCATTTTAGATCCATAACACAACAATTCCGCCCGATTCCCAAATTTTCGTATTGTATAGCACACGCCTTGTGCATGGGCCTAGGCGGCAGGACCCGGATTGCTTAAAATTCTGATGTACCTTCGTCCTAAGGAACAATACTCACCGCCTCGCCATGACCGTTACTCATTTTTCGCATTGCAGTACCAAAAAAACTAGAATTTCGCTGATTCCCAGATTTTCGTGTGTCAAAGACCACGCCTTCTGCATGGGCCAGAGCGGCTGGACCTAGTCCGCCTAAAAAAATTTAAAACCTTAAAATATAACTTAAGGATCAATAGTCACCACCTTTCCATGATCGTTCCTCGTTTTTGGCGTTTTAGGGCCATAAAACTAGAATTCCGCTCGATTCCTAGATTTATGTATGCCATAGACCACGCGTTCTGCATGGGCCCCGATGGCTGAACCTAGATCCACTAAAAATTTTCCGTACCATAAAAAATGACTTAAGGAGCAATACTCACCGTCTCGCCATGACCGTTCCTCATTTTTTTGCATTTTAAGGCCATTAAACTGGAATTCCGCTTGAATCCCAGATTTTCATGTGCTATCCCATGCCGTTTGCATAGGCCCAGGCGGCCGGGCTCGGATTACCTAAAATTTTGCCGCACCTTCAAAAACAACCTTAGGAACAACACTCACCGTCTCTCCATGATCGTTACTCGTTTTTGGCTTTTAGGGCCTTAAGACTAGAATTTCGCTCGATTCCCATATTTTCTTGTGATATTTCCCACACCTTATGCATGGGTTTCGGCGGCAAGATTCGCCTAATATTTTGTTGGACCATCAAAAACGACCTAAGGAACATCATTCATCGCCTTTCCATGACTGTTAATCATTTTATGGCGTTTCATGGCCATAAAACTAGAATTTTGCACAATTCCAAGATTTTCGTGTGCTATAGCCCACGCCTTTTTCATGGGCCCGGGCGGCCGGGCGCGGATTGCCTAAAATTATGCCAGACATTCACAAACGACCTAAGAGACAATAGTCACTATCTCTCCATGATCATTCCTCTTTTTTGGTGTTTTAGGGCTGTAAAAGTGGAATTCCAAACAAATCACAGATTTTCGTGAGCTATAGCCCACGGTTTCTGAATGGGCCCAGATGACCAGACTCGGATCTCCTAAAATATTGTCGGACTATAAATCGTCACTGCTCATCCATGACCGTTCCTCATTTTTGGTGATTTAGGGCCATTAAATTGGAATTTCGCTTGAATCCTAGATTTTCGTGTCCTATAGCTCACACCTTTTGCATGGGCCCAGGCGGCCGGACCCGGATCACCTAAAATTATGTCGGACCATAAAAAATGACCTATGGAACAGTATACACTGCCTCACCACGTATGTTTCTCCTTTTTGGCGTCTTAGGGACATAAAACTGGAACTCCGCCTGATTCCCTGATTTTCGTGTGCTATATCCCACGCCTTCTGCATGGGCCTGGGCGGCTGGAACTGGATTGCCTATAATTTTACCGACCATCAAATATGATCTAAGGAACAACACTCATCATCTCGCTATGACGGTTCCTCATTTTTTTATACTTTAGGTCCATACAATTTGAATTCCGCTAAATTCCCAGATTTTTGTGTGCACGCATTCTGCATGGCCCCAGGCACCCGACCTGATCGCCTAAAATTTAGCCGGACTATAAAAATCCACCTAAGGAACAATAGTCACCGCCTTTCCATGACTGTTACTCGTCATTTGGCATTTTAGGTCCATAAAACTTAAATTTCGCCTGATTCCCAGATTTTCGTATGTTATAGCTCACGCCTTCTGCATAGGCCCGGGCGATCAAACCTGGATTGCCTAAAATTTTATCGTACCATCAAAAATGACCTAAGGAACAATAGTCACTGTAATGCCTTGACAGTTCATTTTTTGGTGTTTTAGGGCTAGAAAACTAGAATTTCACCTAGTTCTCAGATTTTCATGTGCTATAGCTCAAGCCTTTTGCATGGGCCCGAGTGATCGGATCCGGATAGCATAAAATATTTCCAGACCATAATAAACGACCGAAGGAACAATGTCACTACCTCTCCATGACCATTTCTCTTTTTTTTGGCATTTTAGGGCCATAAAACTGGATTTTCGCACTATTCCCAAATTTCGTGTGCTATAACCCATGCATTCTGCATGGGCCAAGTCTCTCGGACCCGTATCGCGTAAAAAATTTCCGAACCATGAAAACCCACTTAAGGAACATTAGTCACCGCCTCGCATGACCGTTACTCGTCTTTTGGCGTTTTAGGGCTATAAAAATCCTATTTCTTTTGATTCCTAAATTTTCGTGAGATATAGCCCTCGCTTTAAGCATGGGCCTGAGGAGACCAAACCCGGATTGCCAAAAGATTTTGTCGAATAATCAAAAACGACCTAAGAAACCATAGTCACTGATTCGTCATGGTCGTTCCTTGTTTTTTAGCGTTTTAGGGCCATAAAACTGAAATTCTGCCCGAATCCCAGATTTTTATGTGATATAGCCCACGTCTTCTGCCTGGGCCCGGGCGACCAGACCTGGATCACCTAAAAATTTGCATGACCATCAAAAATTACCTAAGGAACAATAGTTACCGCCTCGCCGTAACCGTTCCTCATTTGGCGTTTTAGGGCTGTAAAACTGAAATTCTGCCTGATTCCCTGATTTTCGTGTGCGCCCACGCCTTCTACATTGACTTTGGTGGCCTGACCCAAGCCTTAAATTTTTCCGGACCACTGAAAATGACCTAAGGAACAATAGTCACTGCCTCCCCATGATCATTACTCATTTTTTGGCCTTTTAGGGCCATGAAACTGGAATTCCGCCTGGTTCCCAGATTTTTATGTGCTATAGCCCACGCCTTTTACATGGGTCCGGGCGACCATATTTGGATCGCCTAAAAGTTGGCAGAGCATAAAAAACAACCTAATAAATGATATTCACCGCCTCTCCATGATCGTTCCTCGTCTTTTGGCTTTTTAGGGCCATAAAACTAAAATTTCATGCGATTCCTAGATTTTCGTGCGCATAGCCCATGCCTTCCGAATTGGCCCTGGCGGCCTGATTCAAATCGCCTAATATTTTGTTGGACTATCAAAAATGACCTAAATAACTATAGTCACCGTCTCGCCACGATCGTTCCTCATTTTTTGACATTTTACGGCATAAAATTGGAATTTTGCCTGTTTCGCAGATTTTCATGTATTATAGCCCACATATTCTGCATTGCCCTGGGCGCCCGGACCCTGATCACCTAATATTTGGTCCGATCATAAAAAAACACCTAAGGAACAATGGTCACCGCCTAGCCATGACCGTTACTCGTTTTTGCCATTTTATGGCCATAAAAGTTGAATTTTGCTCGATTCCTAAATTTTTGTGTGTTATAGCCCATGCCTTTCGCATGGGTCCGAACCCTCGGACTCGGATCACCTAAAATTTTGTCGGACCATCAAAAATAACCTAAGAAACAATAGTCATTGTTTCTCCATAACTGCTCCTCATTTTTTGGCATTTTTGGGCTTAAAATTGGAATTCCGCCACATTCCCTTTTTTCGTGTGTTATAGTCCACGCCTTCTGTATTGGCCCAGGCAGCCAGACCCGAATCGCCTATTATTGTTTCTGGCCATCAAATATTGCCTAAGGAACAATATGCATAACCTCTCCATGATTGTTCCTCCTTTTTTGGCGTTTTAGCTCTATAACACTGGAATTCCGCCCGATTCCATATTTTCGTGTGATATAGCCCATGTGTTCTGTCGGGGCACGGGAGGATGGACCCAGATCGTCTAATATTTTGTCAGACCTTTAAAACCCACTTGAGGAACAAAAGTCACTGTCTCGCCATGATCGTTCCTCGTTTTTGGCGTAGGGCCATAAAACTAGAAGTTCGCTTGATTCACTAATTTTCGTGTGCTATAGCCCACGCCTTCTGCTTGGACCCGAAAGGGCCAGACACGGATCGCTTAAAAAAAATTTGGACCTCCAAAGACGACCTAAGGAACAATAGTCACGGCCTCACTATGAACGTTACTTGTTTTTTGGTGTTTTAGGGCCATAAAACTATAAGTCCGTCCGATTCCCAGATTTTCGTGCTATAGCCCACACCTTCTACATGGGCCAGGCGGCCGGACCCAGATTGCCTAAAATTTGGTTTGACCATCAAAAACTACCTAAGGACTAATAATCAGCGCCTCGCCATGAACATTCCTTGTTTTTTGGGATTTTAGGGCCATTAAACCCCAATTCTTCCTTATACCCAAATTTTCGTATGCTATAGCTCACGACTTCAGCATGGGCCCAGGCGGCCGGACGCGTATCGCCTTAAATTTGTCGGACCATCAAAAATAGCTTAAGAAAAAATAGTCACCGCCTCTCTATGACCGTTCCTCGTTTTTTGGTGTTTAGGGCCATAAACTGGAATTTCGGTCGATTCAAAAGTTTTCGTGGGCTATAGCCCGCACCTTTTGTATGGGCCCGAGCGGCCGAACTCTAGTCGCCTAAAATTTGTTCGGACCATCGGAAATGACCTAAGGAACAATAGTCACCGCCTTGTCATGATTGTTCCTCATTTTTTGGTGTTTTAGAGCCATAAAACTGGAATTTCGCTCGATTCCAATATTTTTGTGTGTTATCCCACACCTTCTGCATGGGCTCCGGCGGCCTGAGCCGGATCGCCTAAAATATTATTGGACCTTAAAAAATGACCTAAAGAACAATATTCAGCGCCTTGCGATGACCGTTCCTCTTTTTTGGTGTTTTGGGGCCATAAAATTGAAATTCCTCCCGATTCCCATATTTTGTGTTATAGGCCACGCATTCTGCACGGGCCCCGGCGCCCGAAATCGGATCGCCTAAAATTTTGTTGGACCATATAAAACCACCTAAGGAACATTTGTCATCGCCTCTCCCTGACCGTTACTCGTTTTTTTGCATTTTAGGGCCATAAAACTTGAATTCCATTCGATTCCCAGATTTTTGTGTGCTATAGCCACGCCATCTACATTGGCCCGAGAGGCCAAACCCAGGTCGCCTAAATTTTCCCTGACCATAAAAAATAACCTAAGGAACAATAGTCACCACCTCTCCATGACTGACTCATTATTTGGCATTTTAGGGCCATAAAATTTGAATTCCGCCCGATTCCAAGATTGTTCTGTGGTTATACCCACACAATCTACATGGGCCCAGGCGACCGCACTCGGATCGCCTAAAACTTTGTTGGACCATCAAAGACGACCTAAGATACAATAGTCATCGCGTCGCCATGACCGTTTTTCATTTTTTTTTTCATTTTAGAGCCATAAAATCAAAACTATGCCCGATTCCCATATTTTCGTATGTTATGCCCACTCCCTTTGCATGGGACGGGGCGGCCGAACCCGGATCGCCTAAAATTTTGCCAGACCATCAAAAATGACCTAAATAACAATATTCATTGTTTCGCCATGATCGTTCCTCATTTTTTGGCGTTTTAGGGCCGGCCATAAAGCTGGAATTCCGCTGGATTCCTAGATTTTCGTGTACTATAGCCCGCGCCTTCTGCATGCGCCTGGGCGTCCTGACCGGGATCGCCTAAAATTTTGGTGGACCATTAAAAATGACCTAAGGAACAATAGTCATTGTCTCGCCATGACCATAACTCATTTTTTGGAGTTTTAGGGCCATCAAACTTGAATTCGGCCCGATTCCCAAATTTTCGTGTGCTATAGCCCATTCCATCTACATGGGCTCGGGCGGCTGAACCCAAATCGCCTAAAATTTTGCCGACATTGAAAAATGAAATAAGGAACAATAGACACCGCATAGCCATGACCGCTCCTCATTTTTTGGCATTTTAGGGCCATAAACTGAAATTTCACCCAATTCCTAGATTTTCATGCATTATAGCCTACGCCTTCTGCATTGGCCCGGGTTGCCGGACCTGGATCGCCAAAAAAATTTCCGAACCATTAAAAACTACCTAAGGAACAATAGTCACTGCATCTCCATGACCATTTCTCATTTTTTGGCGTTTTAGGGCGATAAAACTGGAATTCTACATGATTTCCAAATTTTCGTGATCTATAGCACATGTTTTCTACGTGGGCCCCGGCGGCAAGACCCAGATCGCCTAAAATTTTATGGACCATAAAAGAGGACCTAAGGAATAATAGTCAAGGCCTCGCCATGACCGTTCAACATTTTTTGGCGTTTTAGGGCCATGAAACTAAAATTTCGCCTGATTCCCAGATTTTCGTATGCTAGCTCACACCTTCTACATGGTCCCAGGAGGCCACGAAATAGTCATTGTCTCGCCACGACCGTTCATCGTATTTTGGCATTTTAGGGCCATTAAACTGTAATTCCACCACATTCCCATATTTTCGTGTGCTATACCACACCTTTTACATAGGCCCAAGCGGCCGAACCCGGATCAAAAAATTTTCCGAACCATCAAAGATGGCCTAAGGAACTATGTCACCGCCTCGCCATGACCATTATTCATTTTTTTGTCGTTTTAGGCCATAAAACTAGAATACCGCCCGATTCCGAGATTTTCATATGCTATAGCCCATGCCTTCTGCATGGGCCTGGATGACCGGGCCTGGATAGCCTAAAATTTTTCCAAAACACAAATAATGACCGAAGGAATAATAGTCACCGCCTCGCCATGACCGTTCCTCAATTTTTGGCGTTTTAGGGCCATAAAACTTGAATTTTTCCCGATTCCCAAATTTTCTTGTGCTATAGCACATGTCTTCTGCATGGGCCTGGGTGGTTAAACCCGCATCGCCTAGCTTTTTGTCGGATCATCAAAAATGACCTAAGGAATAATAGGCATCGCCTCGCATGACCGTTACTCATCTTTTGGCGTTTTAGGGCCATAAAACTCTAATTTCGTCTGATTGCAAATTTTTCGTGTGCTATAACCCACGCCGGATCAGAATCGCCTAAAACTTTGTCAGATAATCCAAAACGACCTAAGGAACAATAGGCACTGTCTCACCATGACCGTTCCTTGTTTTTGGCGTTTTAGGGCCATAAAATTGGAATTTCACCCAATTCCAAGATTTTCATATGCCATAACCCACGCCTTCTGCATAGGCCCGAGTGGACGGACCCGAATCACCTAAAATTTTGACGGACCATCAAAAATGACCCAAGGAACAATAGTCACCGCCTCGCCATGACTGTTCCTTGTTTTTTGGCATTTTAGGGCCGTAAAACTAAAATTCTGCCTGATTCCCTTATTTTTGTGTGCAATATATAGCCCACGCCTTCTGCACGGGCCTGGGTGGTCGGATTCGGATCGACTAAAATTTTTTCATACCATCAAAAACTACCTAAGGAATAATAGTCACCGCCTCGCCATGACCGTTACTCATTTTTTAGCGTTTTAGGGACATAAAACTTGAATTTCGCCCGATTTCCAAATTTCCGCGTGCTATATAGCCTACGCCTTCTACATGGGCTCGGGCGGCCGAACCCAGATCGCCAAAAATTTTGTTGAACCATCAAAAATGACCTAAGGAGCAATAGTCACCGCCTCGCCATGATTGTTCCTCTTTTTTGGCGTTTTAGGGCCATATTACGGGAATTTTGCCAGATTCTCAAATTTTCGTATGCTATAGCACACGCCTTCTACATGGGCCCTGGCGACCGGAATCGGATCGACAAAAAAATTTCCAACCCATCAAAAATGGCCTAAGAAAAAATAGTCACCGTTTCACCATAATCGTTCCTCATGTTTTGGCGTTTTAGGACCATAAAACTGGAATTCCGCTTGATTCCCAGATTTTTGTGTGCTATAGCTCACACCTTCTGCATGGGCCCGTGTGGCCAGACTCGGATCGCCTAAAATTCAGCTAACCCATCAAAAACGACTTAAATAACAATAGTCACCACCTCGCCCTGACCGTTACTCTTTTTTGGCTTTTTTTGGCCGTAAGACTTGAATTTCGCATGATTCCTAAATTGTGTATGTTATAGCACACGTCTTCTGCATGGGCCTGGCCAAACGAACCCGAATCGCCTAAAATTTTATCGAACCATCAAAAACGATCTAAGGTACAATAGTCACCACCTATTTCATGACCGTTACTCATTTTTTGGCATTTTAGGGCCATAAAACTGGAATTCTACTCGATTTCCAGATTTTCATGTGTTATAGCCCACGTATTCTGCATGGTCCAGGACGGCCAGACATGGATCGCCTAAAACTTTGCTATACCACCAAAAACTACCTAAAAACAATAGTCACCGCCTCGTCATGACCCTTCCTTATTATTTGGCATTTTAGGGCCATAAAACTGAAATTCCTCTCGATTCCCAGATTTCATTTGCTATAGCCCACACCTTCTATATAAGCTCGTGCGGCCGGCCCAATTCAGGGTCGGCCGCTTGAATTTATGTAGATGGCGTGAATTATAGCACACAAAAATCTGAGAATCGTTCTGAATTCATATTTTATAGGCCCGCACAATATTAGGAGATTCGGGGTTGATCGCCCAAATTCATGTAGATGGCTTGGACTATTGTTCATTACATCGTAAATTCTTGTTTTATGCCCCTAAAATACTAAAAATACGAGGAATCGTCATGGCGAAGCGATGACTATTGTTCATTGGATCATTTTTATGGGCAAAAAAGTTTTAGGAGATTCGGTGTTCCTGAATTCCTGAATTCTTGAATTCCTGTTTTATGGTCCTAAAACTTCAAAATATACGGAATGGCTATGGCGAAGCGATGACTATTTTTCATTAGGTCATTTTTTATGTGCCCAAAATTTTAGGAGATTCGGGGTCAGTCGCCCGATTTTATATAGATGGCATGGTATATAACACATGAAAATCTTAATCGTCCTGAATTCCAGTTTTAGGCCTATAACGTCAAAGAATGAGGAACGGTAATGGTGAAGCGATGACTATTGTTCATTAGATTATTTTTATGGGCCCTCTAAGTTTTAAGAGGTTCAGGGTCGGTTGCCTGAGTCCACGCTAATGGAGTGGAGTATTGTTCATTAACTCGTTGATTCCTGTTTTATGGCACTAAAATACCAAAAATGAGGAATGCTCATCGCGAACAGATGAATATTGTTCATTAGGTCATTTTTATGGGCCGGTAAAATTTTAGGAGATTCGGAGCCGGTCTCCCGATTTCATTCAGATGGCATGGACTATAACACACAAAAATATGAAAAATCGTCTTGAATTCCTGTTTTATGGTCCTAAAATGCTAAAAATGAGGAACGGTCATGGAGAAGCGATGACTATTGTTCATCAAGTCATTTTTATAGGCCCGCAAAATTTTGGAGATTGGAGTCAATCGCTCGAATTCATACAGATGACATGGGCTATCACACCCGAAAATATGAGAATCGGCCTGAATTCCTCTTTAATGGCCCTAAAAAGCCAAAACAAACGAGGATCGGTCATGGGAAAGCAATGACTATTGTTCATTAAGTCATTTTTTTAAGGTCCTGCAAAAGTTTAGGAGATTCGAGGTCGGTCGCCCGAATTCATGCAGATAGCGTCGAGTACAGCACACGAAAATGTGAGAATCTTCCTGAATTCTTATTTATGGCCCTAAATGCCAATAACGAGGAACAACCATGGATAAGTGAATACTATTTTTCAGTAGGTCATTTTTTATGAACCCGCAAAATTTTAGGAGATTCGGAGCCGGTCACGCGAATTCACGCAGATGGCGTGGATTAACGCACACGAAAATCTAAAAATCGTCCGGAATTCCTGTTTTATCGACCTAAAACGCCAAAAAATAAGGAATGGTCATGGAAAAATTATGACTATTATTCATTAGGTCATTTTTATGGCCCCGCAAAAATTTAGGAGATTATAAGCCGGCCTGAATTCATTAACACGACTTAACTATAGCACACAAAAATTTGGGAATCATCCTGAATTCTTGTTTTATGGTCCTAAAATGCCAAAAAATGAGGAATGATCATGGTGAAGCAATGACTATTGTTCTTTAGGTCATTTTTTATGGGCCAACAAAATTTTAGGAGATTCGGAGTCAATCGCCCCAATTCATGCAGATGGCGTTGATTATAGTATACGAAAATATGGAAATCATCCTTAATTCCTGTTTTATGGCCCTAAAACGACAAAAATGAGGAACAGTCATGGCGAAGCGATGACGATTGTTCATTATATCGTTTTTAATAGGCCTGCAAACTATTTGGAGATTCGGAGTCAGTCATCCGACTTTTTGGAGATGGCGTTGAATATACCACACGAAAATCTGAAAATCGTCCCAAATTCCTGTTTTAAGGTCCTAAAACGCCAAAAAATAAGGAACGATCATGGCGAAGCGAGGGATATTGTTCATAAGGTCATTTTTTATGGGCCCGCAAAATTTTAGGATATTCGGGGTCGATCGCCTGAATTCATGCAGATGGTGTGGACAGTAGCACACAAAAATCTGGGAATCGTCCTGAATTCCTATTTTGGGGTCCTAAAATTTCAAAAAACGGGGAATGATCATGGCGAAACGATGACTATTATTTATTATATTTTGGCATTTTGGGGTCATGCAACATGAATTTATGACTATCTACTTTTTCGTGTGTATTAGTACATGCTGATCTTGTAGAATTTTTTGATGGACTCCGATTAGCCTAAAATTTTGTAGGTCCATACGAAACGACCAATTAACTAATACTCATCGCTTCTCCATGACCTATGGGTTTCTTTTTGGCGTTTCGGGGTCATACTATATGGATTGTGATTATATCCATTTTTTCGTGTGTTTGTACATGCTAATTTTATTGACGGACTCCGATTGACCTGTAATTCGTAGGTCCATATGAAACGACCAAGTGACAAATACTTACCGCTTCACCATAAATGTTGGCTTCATTTTATGGTTATGCTACACGCATTTGTGATTATATACACGTTTTCGTATGATTAGTACATACTATACTGTTTTTGTAATTTTTTTTTGATAGACTCCTATTGGCCTAAAATTTCATGTCCACGGAAAATTACCTAATGACCAATACTCATCACTTACGCATAAATTTCAGGATCATTTTTTGGTGTTTGGGGTGATGCAATACAAGTATATGATTATATCTATTTTTCGTGTATACTAGTACATGTTGATTTTGTAAAAAAAAAAAAGGGACTCCGATTGGCCTGTAATTTAGTAGGTCCATAGAAAACGTCCTAGTGACAAATACTCATCGCTTCTCCATAACTTTCGGGTTCATGTATTGGTGTTTCAGAGTCATGTATTATGAATTTCGGATTATATCTATTTTTCGTGTAAACACGCTGATTTTGCAGATTTTTCTTTTTTAGACTCTGATTGGACCGAACTTTCGTAGGACCATAACAATCAGTCTAATGACCAATACTCATATAACGACCCAGACGGTGTTCTTGTATATTAGAGCCATATTTCCCTATTTACTGCTTCCGGTATGTGTGTTATTTTGTGACTTGTGGAAATGATTGATTTTGTTTCGGGAAGGTTTGAGGGTAAATTAGAACAATAAGTTCCATTTCGAAAAACTAAAGTTGCTAGAGTTGACCAATGTTTGACTTTGGAATAGACGACCTCGGGTTGGTGATTTGATGGTTTCAATAGATTCTATGGTGATTTTGGACTTTGGCGTATATTAGGATTTGGATTTGGAAGTTCCTAAAGGTTTTGGCTCTATTTGCTGGAAGTTGGCAATTTGAAAATTTTGAGAGTTGATATATTTGACAGATAGTTGACTTTGATGTTATCGGACATTAATTTGTGCTCCGGGACCTTGAATAGGTTCATTTAGTTGATTGGGACATGTGTGCAAAGTTCGGTTGAAATCCAAAATGTTTAGGTATGATTTAGACATGTTCAGCGAAGTTAGGTAGTTTGGAAGTTACAGAGATGAATACTGACCTTCGATTCGTAGTTTCGATGTTACTCGGTGTTTTGAGCATTTGGATAAGCTTGGGGTATTAAAACCTGTTGGTATAGTTGGATGGGGCCAGGGGCTCGAGTGTGTTTATTCCGTACCATTTTGGAGATTGTTAGTATTGCTGGTGACTACTTGATATTACTTCGACATCTCTTATTTCTGCTTTGCTATATCTAGAGTCTGATGATGTGGACAGTTATGGTAACTGGCTGTGTGGCTTGATCAAGAATTCATGCCAGTTATGAAGATATTGATCCTAGTCTGTGAGTTCTTAGATTGTGGTTACACTAATTCTTCTGAACAATCCTATTTATTTACACGGCAGTTGATCAAAGGACTGGTAAGTTTCGTGATACTAGAGGCGTGATTAACGTGAAGGGATTCGTTCAGCAACAGAAGATAGCGCGATTAGGCTCAAAAACTGATATCACTAATCTTTTTCTAGGAAAGGTTGACTGATAATTGATGATAAATGTGTTGACAAACAAGTCAGCACTTAGAACTTCTCTGTCAGTCCGAATCCTCCAACCCGTTTGGAAGATAAAATTCTCAAAATTTAAATAGAGAAAAAGAAAATAACCGATCGTTCCACTAGAGGATCAGAATCTGCTATACTTCTTACAACGGGAAGGGCATAAAATCCCCCCTGAACTCGGGCAAGAGAGATATAACTAATACAACCCGCAGCCTAATACACTACAATTCTATTTTTGGAACAAATAATAATTTCACTAGCCCTTCCAACATTCTTTTTCGAAAAAGAATTATGCCCGCACACTCTGCAACAGAGATAGTTGCAGCCATTAACCAAGTCAGTCGTTCAATTTAGCGCATAAGTGCCTCATAAATTATATGATACAAGAGGCTTGGTCTGATTTCACACACGCTATCGTAAGACTTGTTCTTGAATCTTGGCTTCTATTACCAATCATTCCCACTTCTTCTAAACAGTGAGACTAATCGAACCAACTCCCAATTCAGCTACCAGGATTACTATTTTGATTTAACTGCGCCTTTTCTTCACCAGTGGAGGAGTTATTATATACCAAAGGTGGCATCGTAGTGAATCCATTCTCTTTAATTAACCCGTCTTTTGAAGCAGAAATCATGGTTTTTTCCACTGAATTCACAGGTGACTCTTCGGGAACCACCGGCTCTATTTGTGTCTGCTGCTGTAATAATTCAATGCGCCTCAAAGATGGCACATCTCCATCACAGTACCTGCGCCACATACTCCTGTATATTGACTCAAGATTTTGGGTGAACTGTGTCCCGTCACAAAGTGGTGATTTTGACATGAGTTCTCGAAGACTCATCCTCAAGTTCGACAGAGATGTAACATCCGAAGCCAACTGTATAGCCGACTCAACGTACTCGTCTTCATTCCTCGCCACAAGGTTCTGTAACCCTAAATGCAAAATTGCCAACCAATTGTACAATGTGTTAGAACGAACTTGTGAATTTTCCCCTTGAACTTCTTTCCAGGGTCAACCCTTCTGAGATTTTTCACCTCATTTTTGGAAACGATACTTTCATCAATTGGCAAATGCAAGCACTAAGAGTTCATAAGCAGGGGTAGGATAAAATTAAGATTAATAAACATACTTACCAACTGTCTTAAGAAGACTCACACCAACATTATGAGCATGTATAGAACCTCCCATAGTGACACAAGGAACTCCCATGTATAGTGATTCGCATGTGGTGGTTGTTCCAGCATAAGGAAAAGTATCCAAGCTACAAAAAGTGGATCATAATTACAAGCTGAGAATGTTTCCCTTTAAGAGCAAGCAATAGAGGATGTAGGCAAGTATGTCACCAAATCTTTATCATAATTGATAATTGGCTAACAGAATTTTTTGAGATGCCAGATTTTACACGGATAGGATACTTCTGAAAACCCCTACTGCTGAAAACAAGATATACCCCAGTCCAGCAACATGAAATTACACATTTTATGCACTTTAATTAAGATTTATCCAAATTTGACAAAGTTATCATTTACCAAGTATCAAATGACCATTAAATATCTGACAAAATGATAATAGAACTGACTACTGAGATAACTTAAGTATAACTTATATCTAAAACTGCAGGAGTGACAAAACACACAATATTATCAACATCATATGTTTCAGGGAATTCCTTTTATCGGAAAAGGCCAAAGGTACTCCTATTATTTGGTAAATGGTTTATAGACACCCTCCTTCCATCTATCCGCCGCAAAAATACAAACGACGTTAATTCTATTAATAAAATTGCCTCATGTCTAACCGCAGAATTGGAGGACCTTCAATTTAATGACGTGTCACTTATTTACTGGGTCACGTGGCAATCTCGGGCTGAAACTAAATTTGGGTTTATGTTCGACACATTAAACGGATCCGACCCTAGTTTTTGTTACCACACCCACTCCCACTCACCTGACAAGCCCCCTTTCGTCTTCTCTAGCCGTAAACTTCAATTCTAGGAAACGAACATGCCAAGAATCAAAGAATATATGGGAAATAGATGAACCTACCATTTTCAGCTGATTGGCCATGTTTTCTCTCACTATTATCCGTCAATACTTCGTCGGCTACTTGGGTAACCGTGACCTAGCCGCCATTTCCCTTGCCACCACCCTCTTCATGCATATTATCTTCGGGTTTTGGGCATGTCATTCTTTAGAAAATGGGTGGACTTATGGTAGCAATGAAATCTTAAACACCTATTTACAATGAAATCACATAGCATGGAGGTAGCAAAAGCATCAAGAACAAGCCACAAAAACATCAAACGATGTTTACCGACCATATCTGAAAGATTCCGGCCATGTTCACGAATACTTGTCATGCTGGTTTACCATTTTTGGCGAGGAGATCCAGTGGTTGCCATCGTCGGTCATGGAAGAATGGTGTCGATAGTAGCACCTTGAAGAGAGAGGGGGGGGTTAGGTTGTGAAGGACGTGAGCAGAAAGGTGGGGGTATGCCGGATTTCCGACAGTGGCGGCGATTGGCCGGTGGTAACGCCAACAGTGGTGGTGATGGAGGAAGGGAGGCTAGGAAGAGGATTTTGGGGTTTAGGTGGGTGGAAGTGGGTGTGTAATAAGAAGAAGAAGAAGCGGGCGGGTGTTACACCCAGGTTTGGTTTCAGCCCAAGATTGCCACGTGGCCTAGCAAAAAGATGCCACATCATTAAATGGAAGGCCCACAGGTTCTGCCGTTAGACATGGGGGCAATTTTATTAATAAAATTAACGTATTGCATATTTTTTAGACTGATAGACGGACGTAATGTGTATTTTTGGACTGAAAGATGGACAGAGGGTATTTGTAAACCATTTACCAAATAATAGGGATAGCTTTGACCCTTTTTCCGTTCTTTTATTGACACAATCAGACATACTGGAACACTTAAATAAGGCAATTTTAAAATAAGGGTGATTCACAAAGACTTCCTTCTAATTCAGAGAAACTAGATGGACCTTGCATCTGACTAGAGAAACATTTTGGACCTCCACTGCCAAAAGTTTAAGATCGATGGCGATTATATTTGCTATGATTTGATAATATCATCATTCCTTTAACTTGTCCAATACAATTAGGCAACAATGAAAGAAAATTGTGGGGCATTTTTCCTGCTTTCATGTTAAAGTTTCTTTTTGGCATTTCTTTCTTCTCTTATTCAGTGTTATCAAAGGCGAAAAGCGCAAAAAAGCTCTAAGGCACGTTGGGGCTTTAAGTGCAAAGGGCAAATAAAGAGTGGGCTTTAATGAAAAAAGCGCAACTGGAGGAAAAAGTAAAAATATGTATATGTAGTCCAAGACCAATAATTTTAAGCATGAATAACAAATATATGGACAAAAAATGTTGAAGAAAAAATAATGATAAAGTGAAATATCAATTGTTCAGTGTCGCATTTTTAGGATTACACTCGTGGGCAAGGAAAGTATGCCTTAGATCCTTGATGTGACATTGAAGCGCTCGCAAAGCGAGTCAAAGCGCTCAACATGTTTTGAACCTCGCTTTAGGGCTTAAGCAGCGCGCCATTGACAACACTTATTTTTCCTTTTTT